>JANSLP010000453.1:0-21910 GCA_029298735.1 Ophiostoma sp. CBS 140.51
CCAGTGCGTCTCTAGACGTCGGTGTTGGCAATTTTAGTGACGACAATGACATGCCCGGCACTGCCCACGCTGTCGAGCATGTGAGTTATTTTGCATTTTGGGCTGTTTCTTTCACGCTTTGCGTCATACTAACGATTCCATCAGCTTTTGTTCATGGGTACGAAAAAGTTCCCAGAAGAGAATAACTACAACCAGTACCTCTCGTCAAACTCGGGTAGCTCCAATGCATACACATCGTCAACGTCGACGAATTACTTTTTTGACGTATCGGCTCGGCCGCATGCCGATGAGACTGTGTCCCCGTTATATGGAGCTCTGGACCGGTTTGCACAGTTTTTTATTGAGCCGCTATTTTTGGAATCCACCGTCGACCGAGAGCTTCGTGCCGTGGATTCTGAGAACAAGAAGAATTTACAAAACGACCAATGGCGGATTCACCAGCTAGAGAAGTCGTTGACAAACCCGAAACACCCATTCTGTCATTTCAGCACTGGCAACCTCGATGTTCTCAAGATCGAGCCCGAGGCCCGGGGAATCAATGTTCGCCAGAAGTTTATGGAGTTTCATGACAAGTTTTATTCTGCGAACCAGATGAAGCTCGTTGTCCTGGGCCGTGAGCCCCTCGATACTCTAGAGAAGTGGACTGCGGAGCTGTTTTCTGCTATTCCCAACAAGCATCTTGCACCCAACATGTGGACCGATGTGGTCCCATACAGCCCAGAGTATCTTGGCCTGCAAACATTCGTGAAGCCGGTCATGGACTCGAGAGATTTGACCCTGCGTTTCCCCTGCTTGGATGAGACTCTTCTGTTTGACTCCCAGCCTAGCCGCTATGTCAGCCATCTCATTGGCCACGAAGGGCCCGGCAGCATCATGTCCTACATCAAATCGAAGGGCTGGGCCAACGGACTTGGTGCGGGCATGTACCCTGTCTGTGCCGGTACACCAGCGATTTTCGAGGTGACAATCCGCCTCACGGAAGAGGGCCTGAAGGACTACAAGGAGGTGATCAAGGTTTTCTTCCAGTACGTATCTCTTCTGCGCGAAAGCCCGCCACAGGAGTGGGTCTTTGACGAGATGAAGGGCATGGCGGATGTCGATTTCAAGTTCAAGCAGCAGACCCCCGCAAGCCGCTTTACGAGCAAAACGAGCGCTCTCATGCAGCGCCCCCTGCCACGTGAACGTCTTCTGAGTGGTATGAACTGCCTCCGCAAGTTTGAGCCCACTCTCATCCAGCGCACAATCGATTGCTTGCGGCCAGACAACCTTCGGATAACGGTGACATCCCGCACGTTCCCCGGGGACTGGGACAAGAAGGAGAAGTGGTACGGAACCGAGTACAAGGAGGAGAAGATCCCTGCCGACCTCGTTGAGGCCATTGAGGAAGCCTACTCAGTCACGAAGTCCAACCGTATCGCCAATCTCTCTCTCCCACACAAGAACTTGTTTGTGCCGACAAAGCTGGAGGTCGAAAAGAAGGAGGTCAAAGAGCCTGCACCGTCTCCTCGCATTATTCGCAATGATGCTCTTGCGCGGACATGGTTTAAGAAGGATGACACCTTCTGGGTGCCAAAGGGCACGCTGACGGTCAGCATGAAGAACCCCATCATCTTTTCTGTGGCCGAGAACTACATCAAGACCAACATGTTCACAGAGCTCGTGCGCGATGCCCTGGAGGAGTACTCGTACGATGCCGACCTGGCCGGTCTTCTGTACAACGTTTCGCTAGAACAACGTGCCCTCGTCATAGAGGTCTCTGGGTACAACGACAAACTGCCTGTACTCTTGGAGCAGGTTTTGATCACGATGCGCGATCTAGATATCAAGGATGACCGCTTTGCTATCATCAAAGAACGGGCCACCAGAGCGCTGCGTAACTACGGATTCCAGCAGCCTTACTACCTCCTATCTAACTATGTATCGTGGCTGACTTCGCCGTATGCGTATACCGTTGAGGAGCTCGCTAAAGAGCTGCCGGGTGTCACTGCCGAGTCGATGCGCCGATTCTCCAAGGAGCTTCTGGGCCAGCTGCACATGGAGGTCCACGTTCATGGAAACCTGTACAAGGAGGATGCGCTGAAGCTAACGGACATGGTTGAGTCGACTCTCCGTCCGCGTGCCCTGCCGCGTGCGCAGTGGCCCATCTGGCGCGAGGTCGTTCTTCCCCGGGGCAGCAACTACGTTTTTGAGAAAAAGCTCGAGGATAAGGAGAACGTCAACCACGCTCTGGAGTATGTGTTGCACATTGGCGATCGTGGTGACCGCCCGACGCGCGCACGTACACTGCTCCTGGATCAGCTCACGCAGGAGCGGGCCTGGGACCAGCTGCGGACCAAGGAACAGCTCGGCTACGTTGTGTTCAGCGGTGCCCGCTCTGGTACCAACACGATGAACTTCCGGTTCCTCGTGCAGAGCGAGAAGATCCCTCAGTATCTTGAAGAGCGTGTGGACTCGTTCCTGACCGAGTATGCAGATACTCTGGGCAAGATGTCAGACTCGGATTTCGAGGGCCACAAGCGCAGTCTCATCGCCAAGCGTCTCGAGAAATCGAAGAATCTCTACCAGGAGACATCGAAGCACTGGGTGCAAATTAACAATGAGTTCTACGACTTCGAGTTCGGTGCGTATAGCCCCCTATCCGTTGCAATTTTTCCTCCGACCATTTTACTTTTTGCTGACACATCTCACAATATAGCCAAGAGAGACGCCGAGGAGATCAAGTTGGTGACCAAGGCTGATATGATCCAGTTCTTCAACTACTACATCCACCCCGAGTCGAAGATGCGTGCCAAGCTTGCTGTCCACCTTGTGGCGCAGGCGACGACCGATGTCACGACGAAGCAGATTTCGGATCTGGTCAAGGATCTCAGTCTCAGCGAAGAGGCCACCACACAGGCAGCTACTGATCTGAAGGCTCGTCTGGGCACCTCGAGCCAGGACGAAGCAGAGGAGGAGGAGAGCGTCAGGGACTACCTCACAAAGACTTTGAGCGCTGCAGCCGACAAGATCGAAGCGGCGGTGGATGCATGGAAGCAGCTGTCCAAGTACCACAAGGCAATCAATGGTACCGAGACGGCCGAAGACCAGGGCATCAGCAGGCCCAAGAAGGACCCCAATGGCACAACGCCCGTCAAGATCGAGAACATTCGCGAGTTCCGCATGGGCGTGGCTCTCACCGGAGGCCCCCGTGCGATCACAGACATTAGCGAGTTCCTTGATGTTGATGCGAAGCTATGAACAGGGGTTGAGGGAAACTGGGAAGGTTGATTTTAACATAGCACAGCCCAGCCTTGGGCAGACAGGCAGGAGGGGAGGTCTACGACAGGGTTTGGGACATAGATGCATTGGATTTTTAGAACAATTGATGCATTTGTTTTTTTGTTACAATAATTTCACAAGTTGCAATATATGCAGCACTCAGGGATTTGTAAATAAAGCCGGCAAGAAAGCCCAGGCTCAATATGTGACCAAGTTGGATGTGGCAGGGACATGTCGAGGCAGATTGTAAGACAGACAATACAGTGCCAATAGACATCGGCTTTTGCTGTACCAAAATCATGAAGCTGTTAGATAAAGGCGGTCAGGTCCCGCACCTAACCAGCTCTGCAGGCCAAAATAAAAATAAAAAAATAAAATAAAATAAAGCCCCGCCAGATGCTCAGCTCAGCCCGTGCCCCTCACTAATTTTCTTCAAATACCAGCTTTGACCACCAGGCTGCCAACGGTGAGCTGCGGCAAGGCCACCAGGTGAATTGCGTACCGAGAAAACGTCTACCAGTCTGCCTTTGGCCCTGTGATGTTCTGTTAACAGCCTGGTGGGAGAATCATATGTCCCATATACGAGAAGAGGCTGTGTCGTGGCATCTCTTGGAGTATCGTCGATTTTTTTTTCCTTTATATTTTTTTTCTGATTTTTTTCTGGCAGGACCTCCCCGTCCCTACAAGTCCTCTGCTTCTAAGGCCCACAATAGTCCACCAGCACCCCTCCTTCCTGTCAACGCCAGTGGTCGACCTGCAGGCCTCTAAAAAATGTTTCCACCTGCCCTTGTGCCAGTTCAGAGTTTTTTTTCCTTCTTCGATATGTCCAATTGTTGGAAAAATATTTTTGTGTACCTTTTTCCATTAAAAATGTCAGGGGTAAATTTTAAGTCGACAGGTCAAGGAGAAAGCTGGTTGCATTTTCTTTCTGCATCGGTTTAGGATTAGCACGGAAGGTACGAAGCACCTATGTCGTCAGTGCTGGAAGTATTATGTATCAATACTTTCGAGTTTGCAGACCAGAGCGACCTTTCACACCGCACGCCGTAACGCTCCCTTCTGGAGTAAATGAACGGAGTGTGCTTATCCTTTGCCGGGAGCCCTTTCCCTTTAACAATAGACAGCTCTATTGATTCATTGTTTGCTGCCGGATCCGCTGAGCCAGATACCAGTACACAGTACAGCGCCTTATCCTGCCGAGAGTACCTACTTACAAGGATCGACAAGTAGTTCCACCGCTGTGTACAGCCTTAGAAGAAGAAAGCGCCAGGCACCAAGACCTATGACACAGCAACAGTGTAATAGCGGAAGACCACAAATGACGAGGCGGAAGGTGCAGAGGATGCGATACAACAGAGGCCGTGAACTGTCATACCACATTACACCGAGAAGGAAAGAGATACAGAGCAAAAAAAAACAAAAACATTGCCGGTACAATGTATTGATTTCAAAGGAAAAGAACCATCTAAGATAACGTCAATACCGAGAGTAAACGACTGCAGGCCAAGTGTAAAGGCTTTTAAAAAATTCGCTGGACTAAAAAACAGTGCAAGACCGACTAAGAAAGTGCGGGAAAGAGCAGGGAACGAAGGGCATAAAAAACGGCACTAGAGGGGAAAACGCCCAATCCGTTGTTTTTCAATGGTAAAGACACTGCTCGTGTTCCATCACCGCCACGACCACCTCGAAATCTCTTCCTGCTCCTTGTCTCCTTCCTCCCCCCGTCTCTTCATTCGCCCCTTCCGCGCCCGACTCTCCTTCCCTCTTCGACTTGTTTTTAACCTGCCCATTCCAAACCGTCTGCCTCGAGCTGCCCGCGCAGCTCACCTTCATCACGTCTTCCCTAAAGAAACGCAAGATTGCACGCCCGTCGAGAAGAGGCGACGACAGTACCCTCCTTTCCCGCCCACAAATCCATCAACGCCCTGGGGAGCCACAAGACCAGCAACCCCCGCAACACCACTCCTCCCTTCTTGCCGCCTCTCACTGCTCCGTCGACATCCGGCAGACCCGACGACAACATCGCCGCCCTGACGATTTACGCAGCGGCGCCCGCGATCAACAGAATCAGCCTATCCTCCCGTCTACAGAAAAGGAGGACGTCGACGTCGACGACGAAGACGACGACAGCGCCGGCGAGGACAGGACCCACCACGCCGGCGACGACAGCAGTGACGAGAACGACAGCGACGACAGTGACGACCGGAACGACGAAAACGACGACGGCAACAGCAGCGACCTAAACCCCACCTTTTCGTTTTCTGCCGCCTCCAACGCCGCCTCGTCGGGGCCGACCACTCCCACATACAGCCGGGCCGGCTCTATACCTCTGCCGCCCACTCGAACGGCCGTGCTGGGCTACGCCCACAACGATAACGACGACAGCGAGACTACCGTCCCGGACGCTGACGGCGACGATTTTGACGCCGCGTCAAACACATCGAGTCCGCCGCCAACCAGAGTCACCACTCATACGGCCAACGCCAGTGCCACGCTGACCAAGAACACCAACGGCTCCAACATCCACAAAACCAGGTCCGCTCGTTCTTCCGCACGCCGCGCAGCCGCCACCTCTACCTTGTCAACGGCTGCTGAAACCATCGGCCAACATCGTCGAAAGATCCAGAAGCACAAGAACAACACTTCCTCCTCATCTTCACTTCACCCGCCACTCTCTTCTATTCACTCTCGCCGGCACACACAGCACCAGCGAGTCCACGAGCGCAGCCAGTCTCCGCTCGTGCCCATCTCTCACCGCGCCATAATTATGGGCGGAGCCAACGACCAAACCTTCCAACGTTCGAGCTCGCCCTTGAAGCGCACCGCCTCCAATATGGAGCAATCCGACAACATCGAATCCTCCTCGGATGTCCAGAACAACAACTCCTCCCCACCACAGCCCGCCTCTTCGTCACCGTTGCGGAACGACACCAAAGAAGAGGACGTCGAGATGACGACTGCCGCTCCCAGTGACGAGGCAGGCGAGTCAGATCAGACCGAAGCCACGGCCAACTCATCCGCACCCCCGATCGAGGAACAGATACGCACCATCGAAGCTCTTGTTAAGGACTTCAACACCGGCGAGCTGGAAGAGGGAACTGCCGCATACCTCGTGTCGCGCAGCTGGCTTGCCCGGGCACAGGCTCTCGGCAGCGGTGATGCCGCCAAGGCCGCCAAAGAGGCGCCTCAGGGCACTCTCGGTCCCGTTGATAACTCTGACATTGCGGCCGGTGTCGTCCAGGACATTGACGGTGGCAGGGCCGTCCGGTTAAAGGCCGGCACCACCCAGGAGGACTTTGAGTACTTTTCCAAGGAAGCTTGGGATCTCCTTGTATCCTGGCACGGCCTGGCCAACGACCAGCTACCCATCATCCGCGTTGCACACAACACGGCACCCAACTCCATGATCCCGAATGTGCAGTACGAGCTGCACCCGCCCGTTTTTACTCTCCACCGTCTATGGTCCGCCGTCAGCACCATACCCCACTCCACGGAGGTGCCCGATGCGAACCAGGCGGCACCCGTCGTCATGTGCACGAGCAACTACAACACACAAGGCTTCCTTCGCAAGGCCAAGGCCCTTCTGCACATTCCCATTGAGCGCCATGTGCGTATGTGGAGTGTGCCACGGAAGCTGGCTGCAGGCGATCCCACACCGGCTGCGGCACCCTCTGCAGTTGAATCTGCCCTCGGCCCTACCTTGTCAACGCCACCCGACTCTCCGAGACTGGTAGGCAAGGGCAATGATGCCAGTGCTGTGGCCAACCCGCAAGACTCGTGGTCCAAGTTGCTCCTGGAGGTGACCGACTTTATGAAGCTTCAGCCCAATGTAGAGCGTGAGCAGCTCTCGCAGGTCAAGGACTACACTCATGATAAAAAATACAACGGCCGCGGGACCCTCGCCTTCATCTCACTTACCGTCGACCAGACGATTGTGCTTGATGAGAATGTCGAGCGCAACCTTTGGGTTTCCACTTACAACCCCAAGACCGGCGGCAAAGACAAGGGCAAGGCCAATACAGCCTCTGCTCCGACTGCGGCGCTTGCGAACACGTCCGCCTCCAGAACCGGCGGTGTAAACAACACAGCAGCCAGCAGTGGTCGCAGCAGCCCCGCCCCGGGACCTGTGACGCGGGGCCGCACGAAGCAGAAGTCCGGCCGAACTATGGGCTGCGTCGGTCTCGGCAACCTCGGCAACACCTGCTACATGAACGCCGCACTCCAGTGCCTCCGCAGTGTGGAAGAGCTAACCAAGTATTTCCTTGTCCACGAGAACGAGGCTGAGACCAACCACGATAACCCTCTTGGCCATGGTGGCAATGTCGCCAACGCGTACGCATTCTTGCTCGAGGAGATCTTTAGAGAGAACGTCCCTATGTCTGTTGCGCCGCGCCAGTTCAAGTCCACCATCGGCCGGTATGCCCCTGCCTTTGCCGGCTACGGTCAACAAGACTCGCAGGAGTTCCTCGGCTTTTTGCTGGATGGCCTCCAAGAGGACTTGAGCCGTGTTAAGAAGAAGCCGTACATTGAGAAGCCAGACTCAACCGACGAGATGATTAACAATCCCGCCGCGATCCGGGAGATGGCGGAGAAGGTCTGGGACATTACAAAGCGTCGTGACGACTCCATTATCGCTGATCTCTTCACCGGCATGTACAAGTCCACCCTGATCTGCCCCGTGTGCCAAAAGGTCAGCATCACCTTTGACCCTTTCACAAATTTGACGCTGCCCCTGCCGATCCAAAACGTGTGGTCCAAGACCATTCGCTTCATCCCGCTGAACGACCGCCCGGTCTACCTCAATGTTGAGCTCGATAAGACGAGCAGTGTGCGGTCCTTCAAGGAGTTCATCAGCGTACGCGTTGGCGTGCCGGCGGACTGCCTCGTGGCCGCGGAAGAACTGCGTGATAATATCATTAGGGTCTACGATGACTTTGAGTGCGTCTCGGAAGAAATGGCAGCAAATGACACAGTGCTGGTCTACGAGGTGGAACGCACGCCTACCAACAACAGCGGCAGCAAGATGCCTCGGAAGAAGCCGCGGTCTATGCTCATTATCGACGATATTGAGCCGGAGGTGCCTTCCTGGGACAGCCCCATGGCCAAGAGCCTGCTTGTCCCCGTCATCCATCGCTTTGAACCCAACCACCGTCGCCGCTACACAAAATCCAGCGGCCTCGCCTGCCCACCCCATTTCATTGTCGTCACCCCTGAGGAGGCCAGAAACGAGGATGCCATCCGCCGCAAGGTTTTGGAGAAGGTCGCGTCGTTCTCCACCTGGGCCGAGTTTGCCAAGGCAGAGAACCCGACGCAAGCCTCGAGCACGAACAACAGCACAAGCACCAGTGCCGACGGCGGCAGCGAGACGAGCCAAGGAGACGATGCCACGGACGCGACGGATAATGACCTGGTCGTCACCAGTGGTTCGGACATTGAATCAACGAGCAACAGCAAGGTCATTGCCAAGTCGATCGAAGGCGAGGACGATATGGTCGACGTGACCATGAAAGACGCTGGCGCTGGCGGCGAGGTTGCAGCTGCCGACCAAGCAGCAACAGACTCTGCCTCGTCCAAGATCCTCTATAAGTTTAACCGCCACCGGCCACGGTGGGTAACAGAACCCAACCTGTTCTTGGCAGGTGAGCTCCAGAATCTGTTCCAGATGGGCTATTACGATGATACCAGCAACGTCATTCCCATCAAGTGGTCTGGCTCGTCCGACGAGAAGCCGTACCCGAGCCTCCGTTCCCGCGCGCCGCAGCCTGCTAAGCGTTCTTCTGCTGAGCGGGACATAAACAGCCCTGGACCTTGGGAGAGTTCAGCCGGCACCGACAACGAAAGCAGCCCTGGTGACGCGTCACCCACCGACGAAATTACGGGCTCAGCAGAGCTGACCCGTATGACTGACGAGTCTGACGATGAGGACTCGGCCGTGCCTCCCCCGATCGGCATGCGCAGCCACCAGGCCGACCTTCCCAAGAGCGGCCCTGCCCGGCGGAGAGCGCTGAAGCAGTACAAGGCACGTGGCCCCAAGGGTGCAAAGCGCCGCCAGCGTCTGCCCCAGTCTTCTTCCAGCCGCCCCGCCCGTCTGGCATCTGTGGAAGGGGATGATGAGAATGAGCACGATAATGAGAATGATGATGAGAACGACAACGCCACGACACCCCCGGTCTCATCCTCCACCTCTGCCCCTGCCGCGACGGTGCCGGCCAGCAGCCCACCGCTGATTCGTCTCGGCGAGGGCATCATGGTCGACTGGAGCGCGGAAGGCTGGGATGCCGTATTTGGCAAGGAGGGCCCGGATGACGAGATGCGTGGCGAGCCAACCTACGAGGATCCCATCCCTGTGGTTGACGACCCCGAGCTGCAAGAGAAGAAGCGGAACCGCATCAGCCGTAAGAAGCGCGGTCTGACTCTTGACGAATGCCTTGACGAGTTTGAGCGTGAGGAGATACTGTCCGAAAACGACATGTGGTACTGCCCTCGCTGCAAGGAGCATCGCCGTGCCAGCAAGAAGTTCGATCTGTGGAAGACCCCTGATATCCTGGTTGTTCATTTGAAGCGGTTCAGTTCTAGTGGATGGCGCCGCGACAAGCTGGATATGCGGGTTGACTTCCCAGTCGAAGGCCTGGACATCACCAAGCGGGTGCTGGATCGCCAAACCGGCAAGGAAGAAATATACGAACTGATTGGTGTTGACGACCATTGGGGTGGCCTCGGCGGCGGCCATTACACTGCCTTTGCCAAGAACTTTATCGACCACCAGTGGTACGAATATAACGGTACGTGCACATCATTTCTCAACATTTTTACTCGAATGGTTGAATACGAGTACTAACGTTTGCAAGACTCGTCCGTTTCTAAGGTGAACGACACGGCTCGTGTCGTCTCTGCGGCCGCGTACCTGCTGTTCTACCGCCGCCGGTCCGATGCGCCTCTGGGCGGTCCTCGGTTTGCAAAGATTGAAGAAAGGTTCAGACAAGAGCAGGCCACCTCCGACGACGACACGTCCGAGTCGGGGGAAGGTCGGCGTCTCGGCACCGGCTCCTCCTTAATTGGGTCGTCGAGCGCCTCGAAAGGAGCCGGAGCGGGTCGCCGGCATCGCGCAAGCCCTGGTTTGGCTAGCAGCGGAACCAGCTCCCTCACTCTAAATGCTAATGGCGGCAGTGGTCGCCTCAGCAGCCCAACGACGGCCGATGACGATGACGATGATGCCGCTGATGGCGACTATCTCCCTCCGTACGGCCCGGCAGCTCGTAGTAAGGCACGGGGTGCAGCGAGCGGTTTGCGTGTCCGAGCCGTTGCCGTCGATTCTGGGGACGAGCAAGACGACGCATATGGTAGCTCGGCCGCTGGTATCCTCAACTTTGGCGAGCCTTCTAGTAAGACCAGAAGCCGCTTTGACGATGACATCCGCAAGTCCGTCGAGATGGAGGACTTGTATCCCGGCAGCAGCCACCATGAGAACGGGTCTTGGACGCAACAGGCCTGGAGCTTCGGACCGTCAGTCGGTGGCAACCACAACTCACCCGGCTCGGATGGTGCCGATGTCGACGAGTTGGAACTGGGCGACGCTGCTACTGCCACGGGCTCAGACACGCGCGATCCCGACATGATGAGCACGGGTACGGCCGACCACCAAGACGTTGACCTTTCTTTCCTCTCGTCTGCTGTCCCTGTGACGGCACTAGGTGGCGACGCTGATTCCCCGCCGCCACCGCCGCCCGATATGTTGACGCAGGCCAACATGGAGGACATCCAGCAGCAGGTTTGGGCCCGCAAGTCCGACGCCATCCACACCATCACCATGTCGGACAACGGAGCGGATGTGGCTTCTGATAACGCCGTCGACATCCATGTTAGCGAAGACGAGGCCGGCAAGATGGAGGACTAGTTGGTGTCTTATTTTTATCGGAGTGTCGGTATGAATCACGGGATAGGAAAGAAGGGAGGAATGATGATTCTCATGGTCATGCTCGGGAGTTTTTTTGTTTACTGTTTCTATTTGTTTTATGTTGCGTATGTGTTTTTTGTCTTTACGGCGTCATGACAGCATGGGGTACGTCTAAAGTCGTTCCCGAGCTAGATTCATTGCATATTTTTTTTTTGCTCCTCTGTCTTCGTCAAACTATCTGACATGCGTGACTTGCTATAACGCCAGTATCTGTGCACCGAACCCCAAGTCGTGACCAAGGCGTGTCGTGAGTAAAGATCTGAGTCACTAGTATTTTTCTTCTCTCTTTCACAATCATCTTTGTCTCTTTTTCTTTATTCGGCACATACCGAATACAAAAATATTATTTAAAAAGTCGTAAAAAATAGGTAAATTTTTTGTCCGGCCACACATTTTTTTATTAAAAAGAAGGGGGGGAACAAGGGATAAAATTTGCACATTTTCTTATTTATGTGTAAACAATCGAGTAATAAGTGCCGACACGATTATTACGACAACTGCAATTCATCGTGCAGTCAATAAAAGCCATCCCCAACAAAGATATGCAAGAAAAGGGCCCAAGAGGCAAAATTGTATCATTTTCATCCCCAAAATGCAACATCTTACCGAGTATGAAATACGGGGTTGAAAAAATATCAGCCAAACGGTGCAGAACTCCCAAACCAAACAAGGAGACAAGCAAACAAGAGAGTGCAACGGTAGCAGGGGTTTGGAGGAGGGCGTACCAGAAAAATCGACAAGACATGTGTAAAAAGTGACAGCTTTGCTTTGCCTTTTTGACGTTTTTGTATCGGCTGCCCTTCTTTCTGCCTAATGTCTACTAGTACAGCTACTGACAGTTCTGTCCCCGTCCGCGCACGGATTCGCACAGACGCGATCTCTTGCTTTTCCTGGGACAAGGGGTGGAGGTCTTTGCACAAATTTTTTTTGTGTGGTTTTGAAAGTGTCAAGATTGGCAACCTCACATAGTCTCACGGACACAATATCATAAAAAAAAGAAGAAAAGAGAAGAAAGAGAAGAAGGAAGTGAAGAGCCGGGTCAGTTTATATTTTATTTTGCATGTTTATCTCCATTTTCTTTGCGAACTTGATGTATTATCTGAGGGGTTGAGAAAGTAGTACTCAGTCCGCCAGCGTTGCATCAACGACACTTGTCGTTTGGGTTGTATCGCCACGCTCCAAGGCCCTCTGCCGGAGCTGTTTGGCCGGGACAACCGTGCCCCGAGAGTGTTTCACAAAAGGACACAAAATTCAAGACGAAAAACTAGAGACAAGATGTGAAAGGAGAGACGTTATTTCTGTGTGGAGTGTAAGGCAACAAGTGGACAAGTGCCTAGTGATGCTTAAGTCCATGATGCATAAAAAAGCGATAAACATCACACAGATCTCATACGACAAGGCTTCTTGTTGAATGAAGTAAGGAGCAAACTGCACTAACAACGCTGCACACAGTAAAGCCAACAACTCCGTCTTATTCAAACATGTGCATCTCACATCAAAGTAGCACCGTGCTCACCTTGAACAAAGCCCTGCCTGACAGATGACGAGCCAAGTTTGCGGCATACGACGCGCACGGGTTCTTGAGTTCGTCTTAAAAAAAGCTTTGCAAGTGGGATAAGTACAGCCGGCCATAGGTTGACAGGAAGGGAACCGACAGGCTTTTATTGCATGTACTGAGTACCGACCGCTCGGAAGCTATCTGCAGACACTTCGCCATATCCGTTTTTTTGCCAAGCTTCCGGGAGGTCGGTGCTACAGTCGGTGCACGATGGCGGCCGTTATGCTTATTTTCGAGACAAGAAAGCTCAAGCCTCGCGAAGAGTATGGAACATGACGTTGAGATTATTGGTTCGTTCGATACACCGAACTGCAGCGTTGGGATCCCTGGGCGACGATGGCGCCTCTGGCCTCATTTCGGCCGCCACCTGTGAACCATATTGTGCTTCGCGACCTGGTTTCTCGAACGAGCTCGAGAACATTTTGGAAGATTGGCTCTGTACTCTGTATTGAACCAAATACTCCATTCGAGTCCTTTGTGCTGCGTCAACCTGTGCTCACAGCAAGGGATCGCTGTCTTTTCAGACGGTCATGGTCGCAGCAGCATCCTGCACGCGCTCGTGCCCCCTTCTCCTGCGTTCCTCCTATTCATTGGCAGAAAAGGTTCGACTGGAGATAGGGCGCGTGTTTGAACGGCCGGTATGTCAGATGGAAAAAGAAACCAAATCCGTAAAGCAAAAGCACGGGCGGCTTTCGTACTTGTATTGTATATTAGTACTCTGTGGGATGCAAGCAAGCACTTGGCCGATAGTGGTTGAGGGAGCAAATGAGTTCAACCCCCATGTGTGTCCCCCCGCCTTGACTTGCCTTTTTTGTCTTCTTTTGTTATCCTGTTCTTATCAACATGGTGTGTCACACCCTACATTTCGTTGACTTTTTTTTGTCCACAGATCACGTTCGTTGAATAGCAAGCCCCCTGTCAGTCGGCGCAAGGGAGCATCTCATTGGGCACGGCGTATTACGGCACACTTGTACTTGTATTACGATGTAATATTTCGTACTCGCGTGGAGGGAGTTTGGGTGTGTTGCGAGTACTTTGTAAGATACCTTGTACTTCGTAGCCGTGTTTCGAAAGATAAAGCATCGTATTCAGATATTGTTGATACGCGTGGCTAGCCCCCGTCCCGAGGAAGGAGTCGCTTGTTAGTTTCTAGCGCGCAATCCGATGTAATTCTTTTCTTGTCTCGGATCTCCAGATTCTTGTTCACAGCCTTGGCAGGGGAATGGCTGAAAGAGCCATCAAGTGTAGAACCAAGCCGCTGGGACAGACGGCGTTGCCAGAAACGTGCGACCGCTGCACGGAAGTGGAAGTACAAAAGTACGGCGATAGACAGGACAGCCGCACTCTTGTTGTCTAGCCCAGCCACTCATCACAACGGCGTGCCACGAAGACCATATGCGACTTCGGCCTCGCCGCCCGAAATAGCCGTCTTGCTTGTATGTGTGTAGTGTGTGTACAGGATGTGTCTTGATTGTTGACAGCATTGACCTGCTTGTAAGTTGTTGGCCGAGACGCTCTGGGTATCCCACGTCGTACGAAAATAGGGGGCGCTTCTCATGACCAGTGCCGAGTGAAAGAGAGAGCATTTATAGTACAACTTCGTAGGGTGCCCCATTCTCCATTGTCGTCCACCGACGTCCACCGGCCTGATTGGGAAGTCAAGTGACTTTTTCTCCTGCCATCTTGAGCAACGTCCGCTGCGTGCTGCACGCGAAGACCATTGTTTCCCCCCGGACGACACCCCTAGAACGTTTAAGATCGCCCTCGAGGTGTGTCTCCTTGCGCCTCTTTCCCTTCCTGGCCTTTTCTGTCAGCTAGGATCGAGGATCCGGGGGACCGAGGCCCTTCTTCTTCGTTGAGGATGAGAATAATCGTACTCCTCAGCAGCCTCTCGCGCATGGTCATTGCGTGCTTCTTGGAGACTGAGATGGGCTGTCGGTCAAGCGATTGAGACGCCCGCGCCTGTGGTGAGATAACAAGCTGATCTACGTCGTAGATACGGGAGGAACAAGGCGGCCCAGCAGGGCGAGAGATACGAGCATCGCCGGTAGCCTCTCCTCACTCCTGGGTCTCTCTCTCCTTTCTGTCCCCCCCGGTTGCGCATCCTCCAAGCGCGAAAAAGAACAAGCCTTTTAACCTTGATAAGGAAGGTCGGGTTCTGAAAGAAGGCTCCTCGAGGACAGCACTAACCCACAAGAGGCATGGCGACCTGCCGTCGAGTTATTAGGTCGGCTTTGAGGGCAATGCTGGTGGAGTCGAGCTGGGTGCTGTGGGTGCAGTTGGGTGCAGGTTGGGCGCTGGGAAGTGGTCCTCTTTGGCCGGTCTGGCCTTTGGTCCCTGTCAATTTGTGGTCAGAAAATTTCTCACGATTGATTGGCCTTAGGGGTTGGGGGTTGGGGGGGGGGGGGAAGGGGGCGGCGTGTTCTCTGAGTGGCTCTGTTCTGTGTAGTAGTTTCCTCAGTCTGAGCCTGTCGCTTGAGTCGCTCTCTTTTTCTTCTTTCATTCATTTCGCCCCGTAGATTTGCCACTCAACCTCCGGAGATGCGCGCGGGAGATTTCGAACAATTGGAACAATTCCAACGCTTCGAGAACTTCCAAAACGTCAAAACTTGCACAAAGAGTGGCACAGCCAAGACGCGGGAGCGGGAGGCTGTCAAATTCTGTTTTGCTAGCCACGGCCTTGCCGTTTACACCTCGGGTCGACGATGCAGATTGGCGCGCAACTTGCCTTCTGTCCTCTCTGAATCAATATTGTGTCTGTTATGGCCTCCGATGTTGCATCAGACAGGATAGAGCCACTGTTATTGTTGGAGAGAGCCGTCCGGTAAAATTGAATGGACGGACGTGGGTGAAAGGCTGAAAAGGAGGGTAATTAAAAACAGACACCAGACACCAGACAACGGTCAACCGACGATGGACGATGGACAAAGACCGAAAGAGCGAAAGAGGGGGCGTTGGCAACGGCGACAGTTGACGGCCTTTCCCCTCGGAGAGTTGGCAGTTTGGCAAGAGACTTGACAAGTTGTTGAAACAAGAGGCCGGAGAATATATGTCGTAGAGAGACAACAAATAGTCATGCCTAGGCTCTAGGCTGCTCTTTCCACTTCTGTTGCTCACGACGATCCAATGGCTCCCTCGCAGCTGCCGCCATTTCGTCGATCGCCCTTGCCTCATTAGCCATTACCAACACCTATGACGGAAGTTTATGTGTGCTGTGATGCTTTTTGAGACTTGCCCTGTGAGCCTCTGTATGACAGCCCGTCGGCGTGAGATGCTGTCTCTCGTCCCTTCCTGCCTGTTTTGCCTCATTCGCCCGCGCCCTATCTCCGTTGACAGTGGGCCTGGCTGGCGCTCCTTCTGCGCTGCTGCCCTGTCGTTGGCTGGCCCACATGCACTAACGCAAGCGGGGCGCAGAGAACTTTCGGCGCAGGCTTCCACAGACCTTCTCGAAGCCTGTTCTTCTCGCCTCGCGCTTGTCTCTTTGGCCTGGGCCCCCCCTCCCATCCCCCCTTCCTTCCACTATTGCTCCACTTTCAAAGGAAGTCAAAGGAAGGAACCAACTGCGCCAGAGGTGTTCTCTTTCCTCCTCTGGCTCTCCCTGCAGCGCACTGCGCACGTTATTTTATTCTTTCCTTCCTTCATTTTCTTTTGCTTCTTAAATTACAGAGCGCGCATGCATATGTCGTAGTAGCTATTACGCTTTGCTCTTTCCCATCTTGCCGCAACTTCAGAACTACCGCAGTGTGTACATATACACATACTGTGTACGTATGTACTTCGGAGAGCAGGTAGTGACTGTGCACGCGCGCGATTGTGTGTGGCCTGCCTGGCCGGTGCTGTGACAAGCTGCGCTGGATTCGTACGAGTAATTTAATCGTCCCTTCCCTGGACGGAAAAAAAGAAACCAAGAAATCCATCCGCCAAAAAAGGGGAGAACAGAACGTGGCAGTCACGCCCCCCCTCTACATCCCGTTGTTCCTTCCCCCTTCTCGAAGCACTGTTGCCCCAGAAGAAGCCGCTCTTCCACCCCCCGTCTCTCCCTTCCATTTTATCTCTTCCCCCCCTCTGTCTATCCTCGCTATCCCGACTCGCCTTTCCCACCCCAGGACCTTCTAATCGCGACCACCCACCCACCCACAATCACGCACACCCCCCTTTCTTCTCCTCTTTCTTGCGAAAAAGGACCCCTGGTCACCTCTTTTTCTCTCTTTTCCTTCCGCTGCTCTTTCCCATTGGGCCCTCACCCATTTTGACACCTTCCCTCCTAACCATTGTTACCATTCACTGTGTATCAGGTTTCGCCTTTCCCTTTTCACTCGCCTTCTCACCTTTCTCTCCTCTTTTCTTTTCCTGCTCGAACTTTTGACGAATCTCCGCTTCTTGGATTCCTGTCTCTTTTTTTCTCCGCATTATCTTGATCTTTCTTTTCCTTCCTTTCCTTCCTTTTCTCGACTCGCTACGATTCGCCTCCGTGTCGCTGTCTTGCGATCGGCCATTTACTACGACTTTCTCTTCCTATTCTTTTCTTTCCTCCTTCGCCTTCAGTCTTTCTTTTCTTCACCCGCACCGAACACTGTCGATACGCCCTCTATACCGATTCGATTTCCTTTGTCTACAACCTCGACCATTTAACAGACACCTTCTTTCATTCTTCCATTCTCGTCACCGTTTCGCCCTCCTATAGTTCATTTGCGGCCTCTTTTCCAGTCACTTTCTCTACCAAACGGTAAGCTCCTGCACGGCATCTTGCACCCCCCAACATACGCCCGTTTTCGCCCTTTTGTCTCCTGCGATCCGTCCAATACATTGAACCATCGTCGCGCTCTCGATTCGACTTGCCAGAGCCTATCGCATGCTCCCCTTGCGACTCGACGACTGCAAACTGGACGAAAAAAAAAGAAACTTTCGAGAGGAGAGGGTGCATCCGTCTGTTGGATTCCAACCCGCCCGAGACTTAGCCACTGTCGCATGCGCAGCTGCAGTCGAGTTATAACCGCATTTTCTGTCCGACAAACGAGAGCCCGCGATCGAAACTGCCGATTTCCTTTTCTGCGAGACGACCTAAGAATCGATTCAAACTTTTCTCTTTGCTGGTTAGATCTTAGGAGACTGGCATATCCAACCATCGGGCAGACAATAGGTGCCAATTCCTAGCTGCACAAGTTTCTCGGTTTGCTGATCGTCTTTCTCTTCTTTGCAGACCCCTCTGATTTTTCTACGTGACTCCTTGACCACCCGGGCCATTCGAAGCAGTGCGACAACCTTTCAAATTGCGACATTGTCCGCCCTCGCCAAATTTCTTTCTGTCGATTCGGCTTCAGCACTCTCCATGACCTTTTATCACCTGGTCGTGTGCTGACATCACAACCACCGATCTTGAATCTCTTACAGACACACTGCCCAATGCTTTCCCCAGATACATTTGGTTTTCGATCGATTTCCCTGTTCGAGGGCCAAATTTAGCACCTGGACATCAGTTTCTCAAAAAAGTAGTTGGATCGCCGTCTTGGGCGTCTCGAATTTTTAGGAGTGCACCTGTCACTGTGGTGCGCCCAACGCCAAATCCGACTCTTTTCTTCTCTCGAAATCGAACCTCGCCAAATTTTCTCGGGGAAAAAATTGTTGTATCTTTTTTTTCCTTGGCCCCTCGAAGCACAACATATCAGAAAAGAATTCAATTGGGGTTTGTTTTCTCTTCTGTGGGGGCTGGTGGCTGTTGTACAAGGTGTATCGTTCGGGACCTCGTGCCTGTTATCGCTGCGCCGCCTGGTGTTTCGGGTTGGCGATCCCCTCTCCTTGCGAATTGAAAAGTCTGGTGCTGTACCTCGACTTTTGATCCACGATACTGGACACGCCGGTTTACTATTGTCAGCATTCTTTTCTTTAACTTTCCCTCTCATCCCATTCGCGGCAAAGGCCAGTCGTTGAGACTCGGCCGCCCTACGCCCGCCGCAATGGACACTACAATCTGCAATGTCATCTACGTTGATGATGCCATTCAAGAAGACCGTGTGTTCCGTGCTCGGTCTGCGAATGGCGTCCAAAAACAACAATTAATCGAAGAAGCCGAGACCGAAGTCCCAGCAACAGCATGGGAGTCGAAAACGCTCGAAGAGAACATTTGCCTATTGGCTGACGTCTTTGGCGATGGTAAGTCATTCTTTTCTTGGTATGCTGCAGAAAACGGTGTCAATTAAATTCGTTGCATGAGCTGACGGAGGTTTTCTTTGGAATGTGCAGTTCACCTTTGTGGAACCGGAAGCGCGTGCATGGCAAAGCTATTTGACCTCCAGGACGAATCGATGATGGGTCTCAAGCCAACCATCGTTTTGATTGGCACACCCCACGACGAGCGCATCCCATTAGACGAACAATCACGATCCTCATCACCACACTCTGCACCACGAAACGAGGCCGGCTCTGTTCCGAACACACCGCCAACAGATGAGGTTTACGGCCTTCGCCTTCTTCGACGAATTGTCTCTGAAGCGCATCTACGGAACTTATCGAAGCTCATTGTGCCAGTGTCCGTCATTAAATTCTCCGAAATCGATGCGTCCGCCCCCGCCTCTCAAAGTACCGGCGATGACACCGATGCCAGCTCGGCTCAGCTGTTCAAAATGAAACGGGCGCTCAACCGTTCCCTGCTCAAGAGCTGCTTGAAGCTGGGTGCCACGGATGTTCTTTTCAGCCCTATTCAGCCACAAAGTATCACGAGTCTCGAAATTCGCGCCTACTGGGCACACAAGAGTGCTGCTCGGGACCAACAAGCATTACTCGAACTACGACGTGGTCGAAAGCGCTCCTGGGTTGGTATTGCGGATAACCGGCCATTTGCTTACCTGCGTGAGACCATGGTGGCTTCTCTTATGCGGAGAATCTGCCAGATGGAGGAAGGCGACGAACTCCCTGTTGACGCTGTTCGTATCAGCGTGACACCCCGCAGAAAACAGGTTGTGGCCTCCTCGATCGGCAATTGGCACTTTTCGGCCCACGACTACGATGACGACGAGCTTGTCGAGGCATCAGCCCTTATGTTCAAGCATGCTTTGTCCATGCCTGAGCTGGCTGAATGGCGGATACCGACAGATCAACTTGTCTGCTTTCTCATTGCTTGCCGGGCGGCTTACAACTCGTTTGTGCCGTACCATAACTTCAGACACGTCGTCGATGTCCTGCAAGCCACTTTCAATTTCCTCGTCAACATTGGTGCTCTTCCTCCTTACCCATCATCACACGCCTCTCCCGCAAACTCCACAACATTCCAAAGCAAACAAAAATCTCCTATGGCGTCTCTCATCCACCCATTCGAGGCGCTCACCCTTCTCATTACGGCCATTGGACACGACGTTGGTCACCCTGGCGTGAACAATGGCTTCCTCATTGTCCTCAACACCCCTCTGGCGCAACTCTATAATGACCGCTCGGTTCTCGAATCGTTCCACTGCGCCGCTTACTCCCAGATCCTGCGGCGGTACTGGCCCGCCGCCTTCAACGACAGCAAGATGAGAAACCTCATGACCAGCTCCATCCTCGCCACCGACATGGGCCTTCATTTCGATTACATGAAGAAGCTCGGCAACACTCAGGACAAGCTTGCCGAGAGCAACACAACCGATGGCTGGAATGGCCGCATGTTCGAAGACCAGACAGCATTGGCTTGCGCTCTGCTCATCAAGTGTGCAGACATCAGCAACGTGGCTAGGCGACACGACGCTGCACTACAATGGATGCATATTCTGTCAGATGAGTTTTCACGGCAGGCCTTCATGGAGAACCAACTTGCCATCAAGTCTTCTTTGGTTGCACCGCCGAAAAAGGACAACGTGTCTCTTTTCCGCGCCCAGCTCGGCTTTATGAACATGTTTGCCATCCCCTTATTCCAAGGCATCGCCAGCATCATGCCGGCTATGCAGTACTGCGTGGACGAGCTCGAAATCAACAAGGCTATTTTCGAGAGAGCTATCGCCGAAGAGACTGCAAAGGCGGCAGCCGAGATAGAGCAGTCACAGAGTCTTCATGGCACCTTTTCTCCGCGCTCAATGAGCCTGGCCGTCCCGAATGATATTTCCGATGCCCAGCCAGGACAGCAACAACAGCAACATGCATCCGGCCCCTCCGCAAACTGTGGTGTGAATGGTACCCCGCAGCCCATTGGACATGCGGCCAACGGCGATGCAATTTCCCCGAGGGGGATGCCTGCTTTTGGTGATTTGTACAAGAGCCAAAACGGGACCAGCGCGCAATATGATGCCGTCGCGGAGTTTGCAGCGAGCGATCCATTTGGCATGAACGACGGCAGGCCACTTGCATCGTCCAAGCAACGAGTGAGCGAGGCAACAGATGGCAGCACGTCTCTGCCTGGCGGTGGTGACTGGGCTTCCCAGGCGACCAGTGCAACGACAGGGAAGATGCCGCTCTCGCCTAGTACGCAGGGCACAAGCATCATCAGCCGCGATTCTCTGGAACGGCCGTCAAGTTTGCCGGCCGTTTCTGCCAACACATCGGCGCCGAACGATGTCACCAAAAGCCACTCCGAGGCGCTGATTAGCGCACAGGTATCCCGCGAGGATGGCTCTTCTCTCTCGTCTGGTGGAGTCAGCGGCGACAATGGAACCCGGAAGTCACACCGGGAGGAACCCTTGCTGAAAAAAAAGTCGAGTCGCTTCCGGATGAACGCCTTCACATTCTTCCGCCGCCACCTCAGCCCGAGCCCTCCTCTGCCCACATCCAACAACAGCAGCGAGCACGCGGCAGTGCAAGATAGCTGCCGTTAAGTGTGTCGGTCTACGTTGTTAACAGATTGTGGACCACACATCTACACCACATAGTTTCCACAAGAACATGGTTCCATTTCAAGCCATTTATTCTCGACACGGTCTTTCCCTTATTAACGAACGCGTTTTTTTCGCTGTATTCTAATATTGTGTGTTTCTTTACATTCCCAAAGGGTGCAATCCGGCGTGTCGGGCACGTCATACGTTTCCACCATCTTCTTGTCATTTTGAGGTTTATATTTTTCTTTTGTTTTCGGTTATTAGCCGTTGGTGTTTTATTATTATTATTATGACGGCATTCAACAACACGCATACGAAAGTGTCAAAGCATGGAATGCTGGTTGGGCACTGACAAGGGAAAAT
>JANSLP010000454.1:0-21832 GCA_029298735.1 Ophiostoma sp. CBS 140.51
GGCACGGCTGTGGGAGGCTGTGGCCTCGGGCGCCGGCAGCCTGTCCGATTTTGCAGCGTGCTTCGACACTGTCACGCTCTGCTTCTCCAAGGGCCTGGGTGAGGCCCTCGCCGGCGCGGGGCATGTTTGTATAGACGGCAACGGGGGCGGGCATTGTGAAGTTGGGTGATGAAATGTGTGTATGTTTATTCCTCAAAATTTTTAGTACTGTTGTTGCAATTGATTTCGGGTAAAGTCTTTGGCATTGGACACGAAGCAACACTCTTATATACACCACTGCGTCTCCATGTCGACGGATCACCTTTATATGAACGTCGCAGACAATATTCCCGACACTCGCTAGTCGGACATTTTTTAGCTCCCAACTCCCCGGAACGTGTCGAGTCGGGCACTTGCGATTGTCCGTGTTGTGTTTTGTATGGCACTCTTCGTCCCGGCACGGGAGATGCCTATAGTGACAGGGATGTACAGCCCTGCCGCGACGGCTAATAGTAGGTGCCTGTTATCAAAGTGACGAATCGTATGTTTCAGACGTGCCAGGAGAGACCCTGTCAGGCATTGCAAATGAAGCAAGAACAAAAGGACATTCGTGCTCATCATTCAACAAAGATCAATGCCATACACGGAGTGGCATGAGCAGCGACGCCATCTGCTAACAGATATTTTTCCTGGGTGGTGCAACGACGGACATCAAATTCAAAAGGTAAGTACAGCAACATTCCCTGGCTACTTTCATTGAGTAGGACGTATGCACGGCACTTTGTTGTCGGTGGTCGGCAATGCGTTAGCTCCGAGCCGTGTCTGGGGAAGGTGAAGCGGTAGAGTGCGGGGACAAATTTGCGGGAGATGACGGCACCATAATGCGGCATCATAACGGCAGACAGATGCGGCAGTCTTGGCGGGAAATCAGCTGGGAATATATGACGACTTACGGCACTTGTCACAACACGAAAAACGACAAATAACATTTGTGGTTCAACTCTATTCTATGTCAACCATCTAATACTTGAGCTCCTTGTGGAGAACATTCACGAGCGGCTTGCCTGCATGCAGTCGCTCCAGATTCAGCTCCAAGACACCCAGCAGCCGCTCCCGCATGTGGTTTGACTGCCAGCTGACATGCGGCGCAATAAATACATTGGGCGCCTTCCATAGCGCATGGTCGGCCGGTAAGGGTTCCGGGTCGGTGACGTCGAGTGCTGCGCCGCTGATTTGGTAGTTGTGCAGGGCGTGCAGGATGGCGTCGGTGTCAATCACCTTACCGCGAGCAATGTTGATGACGTACGTCTTTGGCTTGGGCTTGCCGTTGCGAAGGTTGCCTGTGCGACTCTGGTCCAAAACGGCGAATTGGTCGCTTCCCAAAAGTTTGGTGGTGGATGCTGTCAACGGAGTGGCCACGACCAACAGGTCAAGATCTTGGGACAAGAACTTGTTGATGTCGTCTGTCTCCGTCCCGTGGAACCATTTGCTTGGGAGGAGACCCTCTGGGTCACCGGTACCGGGCACGCAGTAGGTATCCGGATCGGCGCGCGACTCGGGTGTGGATCGTTCACTGCGGGTGTACGCGTAGACCTCCATGCCGAATGCTGCCGCAAGCTTGGCGACCTGCCGGCCAATCGCGCCGTACCCCAGAATACCAATCCGAGTGTTGGTCGAGTCTTCGCCCATGTAGTCGAAGCGGTGCTCCCATGAGTTGCCCGTCGGCATGTACGCCGCAAACTGAAGGAAGTGGTGCCGGGCCATCAACCACGTCCCGATGACCCATTCCGCAATTTGGGGTCTGCACTGTTAGCGATGAACAAATCAATCAGGCTGTCGGGGCTAGGACTCACGCATGCGTCCCGTTACCGGTGGCAATGGTCACGCCCGGTCGCTGGAACGTCTCGTGGCCGATCCAGCGGTCCGCGCCGGCGGACGGCACCTGCACAAAGCGGAGGTTTGGAAGGGTCGTCTTGGGCTTGATGGTCGTTTGCACGGCATACGAAAACACTTTTGTGTCGGTCGTCCGCGGCGGCCAATGCGACACCAGCAAGGTGACACCGTCCCAGACCTCGGCGGGCAGGCTGTTGACGTCGCGCACCTGGCCCGTGGATGGGTCGGCCTGCGAGACCAGGCGCACTTTGAGGCCAGGGTAGGTGCCCTCGATGCGGGTGATCCAGTCGGCATCGGGAGCAGTGCGGTCCGGGAGGAAGACGAGGAGGACGTCGTTGGGACCGATGCCCGCAGTTGCGGAAGCCATGGCGAGAGAGAGTGCGGGGACAAGTTGGAGATTCCTGGTGAGATATGCAGTCGCACTGGGTAAATCAACTTCGTTAACGTACGTCCTACTTCGTACTTATATCTCGCTGCGTTGATGTCGCGTATCGCACCTCCGATGCGTGGCCGACGAATGGTGGAAGCTTGCTAGTGGATGATGCAATGTGTGGGAGGGAGCGTGTGGAAGAATGCAGGCACGGGCGCTGGCGGCGATAAGTGTCTCCGTAGCTTTCAGGGACCAATGCGAAATGTGGAGTGTGGAACGGCGATACTAAAAATGGACCAAGGGAAAGGCCAAGGTGGATTCGGGTGATCCCTATTCTTATCGCCAATGAACAGTTTCGCAACCTGGTCAATCTCTACAGAGTACATCGGCCGACAGATGTCAGTCCTCTGTCAGTCCTGTCAGTCCTGTCAGTCGAGCCGTCTTTGTTTTCTTGGCATCGGGCCGCTTTCGGCCAAGACAATCAATATCGGCGGTGCATACACGGCATGGTACGCTTTCTAGTTTCGATGTTCAATTCAATTCATCCACTATGTACAGACTCATCCTCGTTTCTACGCGTCGCATGCTTAAAAAATAGCCATGCATGCTGGCGGCGAGGCCACCGCGCGCGGGTGGTTGAGCGGGCTCGACGTGACGAAAAACGTCCAGCGCTGCTTTTCCTTGCACAGCGCGGCCAGCCGCTCCAGGTCAAACATTTCGCCAATCGGCACACCCCAGCCAGCAAGCAGGTAGTGGTGCATGCTCCAGTCGTTGTCGCGGTTGGGCCGCACCTCGAAACTAACACCGTCGCCGGCGACAGCGACGACATGGTTGTCCCAAAGGAAACGGGCAACGGCCTCGCTCTGGATGAGGCCACTGTGGGCGTGCTTGTGTGCTTTCGTCGCTTCCCTGTAAGCTTTCTTGTCGTCGAGAGACAAGGCTTCCCATGTCTTGGTGAAGCCGACGCGCAAAAAGAAAATGTCGCCGGGCTGAAAGTCAATGTTGCACTCCTTGGCAATCTCCAGCACTTCTTCGAGGGTGACGGCATGACCGTTCATCCCGTTGGCCACGCCGCCCTTCTTCTCGACGTACGACACATAGTCAATCAAGAATCCGCGCGTCGCGATGCCCTTTTGTGCCCAATGGCCCACGCCGATGCGGTCACTTTCCAGGTCCGTGATGTCCTCGGTGGGTGTGCCGCCGTACCACAGCCGTTTCCCCGAAGCTTTGTCTTCGGCGCTGTAGTGCCGGAAGCCGTCCCACTGCGAGCTCGCCTGCGGGTTGAACCGCCAAATGTCGTCCCAGGCGATGCCCTCGTAGTTGGGGATCGGCACAATCTCGTGCTGGCATGGAAAACGATTGAACCCGGGCGTCTCGAGCCGCGTCATGTCCCAGTTGAGACACACACGGTCGCCCGTCTTGACTTCTTGCTGCACAACCTTTGCGACGTGCTCGGGCGTCAAGTACCTCAACATGCCCAGTCCTTCTTCGTGGCTGCCTGGCTCGGCCGGCCAGAAGCGGTGCTTGTCCTCGAGCTCGTCAAACGACGGCAGGTCTGCGAAGGTCGCCATGGTGTGTGCGGACAATGGGTGTGTTATTGTTGCAAGGAGGTGTTCTTGTTGTGAAGTTGTGAATATCGTGTCGTAGATTGCAGCTTGGATTGATGATTGCTACATAGGCGACGTATTTCAGCAACCGCAATTGTCTTTTATCCTACAATGTGAAAAATGAAGACCCCAGCTCCAATACTGGCCATGGCAATATGATGGCAATAAGTTCCCAGCGGCGTCGCCGACATCGCCGGCCGAGGAAGCAACAACAAAGGCGCAAAGTAGATGCGAATAAAGCTTGGTTATCAAAACGCGGAGTAGTAAACACGCGATGCGGGGAAGCTGTAGTAGCCGCGGACGTGTAGTGCGTTAGCTTTTTGTTGGAGCTGTTGTAGCTGTTGAGAGCTGTCGAGCTAGCATTGCCGCGGGGATGCGTTTCTACATAAATCGGAGAAGCAACAGTCCGAGGACAGAATACGGATGTTTATTACACGACAAAGGCGTACTTCTTGACCACTGGTTTATTTCTCGCCGAAGTTTAGTGTTGAATTTGTAGGCTATTCATTTACACACTGTATCGTCGTTGTGTTGTCATGATACCCCTTAAAGACATAAACAACGTAGTCAATGTTTGGATTCCATGTACAACAAAACAACATGAAGAATAGGCTAAGAATGAATATCAGGTATTGGAGTGACTGTATGGTTTTATAATTAGATATATGTTCTTGCAAGCTTCTTTAGCTTTTATACTTTTTTTAAAATAAAAAAAAATGAAATGATGAGAAAAGTTTATTTTACTGAATGGGCCCGATTTTGGTAGCCTATCCCAGCGGCCGAAGCGACTGGGACAGCGTACAGCAGAAATAGAGGTTCCCATTTCTCGCCTCCGTAAGTATCCTACGGTTTAATAGTTCTTTTTGCCAGAGTGTTTCTTTTGTTAGAGCTGGGTCCCCCCTTTACTACTCATCTTTTTATCTGTTCTGTGTAGCAGGCCTATCCTGGCTCTCCATCGCTTTGTTAGTATAGATAAAGCCTCTTCGCACCCATAAATGCCTTTTATTTGTCTCCGCTTATTTCTACTAAAGTCAAATCTTTTATTTAAAGCTATCTTTATTTTTACTTACCTAGTATAGCCCAAACCTACTCCAAAAGACATAAAGGTAACAGCCAACATATTACGAGTATGGCCCCTACGGCCTTACTAACAGGCCAGGACAACGAACCGACCCCTTAACGGGACGGGAAGAATAAAGATGCGAAGGATAACACTAAATAGTATAAGACGTAGCTAAAAGGACGGTGGGGCTAAGACTAATTAATTAGAAGGAAGGAACATAAACTTTAGATTAAAATAAAGCTACGAGATAAAGTAAAATGAAGTATCATAAATATATAAGACCAAGGCTTTCTCTTAGTTAAATAAATAAAAGACTTGGTCGCTACCGATTATATAAAATATAAACTTATATAAACCTATATTTTTGTGTTATTATTATATATAAATGTCCCCGTTATACCTATTAATTATTGTTCGACCGTTATGCTTTATCACTGTTTTACTAAAACGAGAACTCTCCCTTAGACTTTATTACTTAGCAGAGCCTCTTACCTTCTTAGAAAGTACCTTTATAACACAAAAGCGGTATGCGCACCGGTAGCACCATGGTTACGTCGTATCGAAGTGGTAGCCGTAGCTTAGAAACAGAGAGTAAGACACAAAGTGGCACAGGGAATACCCGCCAATAATCCGGCATGGTCGTTTAACGTGTGTTGGTCGAGGCGTGTTGGTCGAGATTTAGACGGACCATTGGGTGTACCGTAATTTATCCGCCGTGTCTATTAATTAAAAACCAGGTAGCCTTGTCTGTTGTCTGATTCGACTGTGTATTTACTAGCCGCCTATCCATTTCCCCAACGGCAGGCATCATGCACATGCGTCGAGCGTGAAAGAATACAGTTATATACTACAGTTTGCGAGCCCGCGTCCTTTCTACACGATTTTCGCGTTTGCCATCCATACCGCCCCGTCGCAGTGCATCCAGCAAACCAAATGAGAACCGCGACGCTTCTGTGGGCCCTCTGCGCGTACCACGCCCCCAAAACGACAGCACTCGCCGCAGACATAAGCCAAATCGTTCTTGGCACAACAGCAACACAACTGGAACAAAAAGAGACGACGTTGGAGACAGCCATGGCCACGCCACCCACGGCCGGCGTCGACGACTTAGCCATCCATTACGTCGCCCCGGGCGACGAGGACACCCGGTACGAGGACAGCATCGAGGACCTGCTTCTGTACCGCGTTTGGTACGACGACGACGAGGCGTGGACCGCCTTTCTGCGCGTCCTGGCCCACGCCAACTATGACACGCCCGACAGCGACGGCGACAGCGACGGCGATGGTGTGGACTTTGACGACCCGAGCGACCTGCCGTACACCATCATGGACGACCGCGCCGCCTACGCCGGCGCCTCCAAGGACGCCATCCGCACCGCCTTCCGCGCCTGGGTCGACGCCCGTTCGCCCGCGCGCGACGGCGCCGGCGTTGCCGTCCTCAGCGGGCCCCGCGCCGCCTTCCGCCTCAAGAACACGCCGCGGTACCGTTTTTGCCTGTACGTCGGCCGCGACGCCATGCTGGCCGCCCAGTCTGCGTACACGCCCTACACGCGCAAAAACGGCCGTCGCGGCGGCTTCTACTCCACAAACGGCTACGCCGTGCTCGTCGACGCCGCCTTTGACGACGCCTACTACGACAACCCGGCTCGCCCCGCGCCCAAGCCCGACGAGAGCGAGCGCGAAGACATGGCCAGCGGCGACTACACCTACGAGGAGTGGCTCGACATTGTCACAGACGGCGACGACGGTTACCCGCCCATTGAGGGCCGCGAGTCCCTGGACGTGGGCTGGTGCTTTGTGCGTCTGCCCACGTACAGCCTGTACGAGGCGCTGCAGGCCAACACGGAGGAGTGGGACCGCTATTACAAGCGACCACCGCTTGTGTACCCCGACGGCAAGCCGCTGAGCGAAGCGCGGTAGCTGTTGGTGTGACTGAAGGAAGAAAATGAAATGAAGGGAAAGAAGTCAAGAGTACAAGAGAGAGACGTCGAGAAAGAAGGGACGTATTTATATGCGGTCGTCAAGGAGGCTGCGAGAGCGGACCAACCAGAAACGAATTGAAGCCCAATATTTCCCGATTAAGACAGCCGCCCACTGAGGCGGTCACAACAGTGTGTTCTCCTTTACAAAAATTAACCTGAGACGACAATAATACTAGATGACATGCTGAAATTGATTTGTTGAATTTTTAATTTTTTTTTAAAAAAAAGTATGAACATTGATGAGCTGGAGTAGATTTTCTGCTACTTAGAAAACAACCGCCATTCGCTTCGTCGACGTGCCGGCACGCATCTCCTTGACCATGTCGTCCAGCTCGTCTAGTGTGCGCAGCTCCACCTCGGGAGCAATGTTATGTTTCGACGAGAAATCGACAGCTCTCTGCAGGCGCGACGGGATGCCCGGTCCTTCACTGGCCACTCTGTACTTTTTGAGGGCAATGTCCATGACGGGGATTTCCAAGGGTTTGTAGGGTAGACCAATGGCCATCAACAGGCCGTTGGGTCGGAGGATTGCGGGGGCCTGCTGGTAGGCTGCCGTGGCGTTGCTAAACACAGCGGCAGCGTGCACACCAATCTCCGTCAAGTCCTTAATTTTCTTGACATAGTCCGGGTCCGTCTTGGAGTTGAAGACGGCATCGGCGCCCTGCTTCTTGCACACCTCGAGGGTGGCATCGTTGATGTCGATGGCCACCACCCGCAAGCCCATGGCCTTGGCGTACTGCGTGCCAATCTGACCCAAACCGCCGGCGCCAATGACGGCCAGCCACTGACCGGGGTCGAGGTGGCAACTGTCGACGGCGTGAAACGCGGTGAGACCGGCACAGAAAAAGACGCAGCTCGTCTTTAGATCAAAGTTCGATGGCAGGTGGATCGCATTCCGGTAGTCCACAATGGCGTACTCGGAAAAGAAGCCGGGCTTCGTGAAACCGGAGAGCTCCGGTTTGCCCTTGAGACACAACAGGTTGTGCACCTGGCAGCCTTCACACTCGAAGCAACAGCCCAAAATGTAGAGGAAGCCAATGGCGTCGCCGAGCTTGAACTTGCTGCCAGTGACAGAGTCGTGTATCTGGGCGACATGTCCGACTCCCTCGTGACCGAACGTGAAGGGTTCCGTCTGGTCGGGCCTTTCAATGGCAATAATGTCCGTATGACACAGCGAGGCCGACGACAGCTTGACCAGCACCTGGTTGGAACCGGGTACGGGCGTGGGGATGACGTTGGTGACGACCTTGTTCCGAGCCGGGTCCCATTGGCCGGCCTTCATCGTTTTGGGGACAGACATGGTGGTGATAGTGTTGTAGATGGCTAGATATTGTGGTCTGCGTTGAAGGCTACACTGTTGTCTATCTTTGCTAAGAAAAACTCAAATATAAAGACACTTTTCGGGCAGAACGAAGACAGCCTGTATTAAGCGTCATGCGGAATATTACTATATCATATCAAACATAACGTCTGCTTCACATTTTAGCTATGGATCATTCATCTTCGCACGATAAAATCAACATGCGTTGCTCGCTTCGGGGTAACAGGGTTCTCCGCATACCGGAACGCGGAGATCCCAATGATGCTGAGAGGTGACCATGGCTCGGGGATAGACATTCACGCTGCAGAACAATTGCCGCGGGGAACCCTTCTCATTCAATGTGGAGATTGCGGCGCGACGTTTGTAAGTCTGTCAAAATTTCCTCTTTTCATTTTTCGCTGTGCATTTCATTGTCCGCAACAATTTTATCCCTGTTACTCTAGCTCCCACCGTCTTTCACTAACACGTGTATTTCTCTTCTGTCACCCTTCCCGTCACCGGCTACCGTGACGCGGCTATTAACGGCGGATGAACGGTGCCTTGGCCAGTGCATCGCCCTGGACCTTCCAGACACTTCTGCCCAAAGAAATGAGGGTTGGTCCAAACTGCTCAAGGAGCTCGTCCACATCAACGTCGCGGTCCCGCTCCGAGCAAGCTTCATACCACTCTTCCTCCGTGCCAAACGTAGCCTCTTTCCAAACCTTCTTCCAGTTCTCAATCGCTTGTGTTGCTCCCGCGGACTGGCTTTGCACGTTGGTGGCGACCATGTAAAAGGAAGACCGCTTTGCATGGCCCGCCTGTGGCTTGAAGAGGCGAACGGACGAGAAGGCATGGAATGCGCGTAGCAACTTGAAATTCTTCCAGTCCTCGACCCTGTGCAAAAGGACGACCATAGTGCCGCCCGGCCGGAGGTGCTCTAGACTCAGAGCTAGTTGCGTGGAAGTGAGTCTGATTGCTTCGCGGGTCTCGCGGTAGGGCGCGCGTTGATGGGTTCGGAGCACTTGGCCATCGCATAGAGCGAGGTCAAACAGCTTGTTGGGCTGTAGCTGTCGGGGCAAAAAGTTGCTAGCATCGGGATGATTTTTGGGGATGTCCTTGCTGTCCACGCCCATATCCACAGCCATCATCGTAATGTCCAAAAAGTTTTGATCGACATTGAGCGAGTCTCTCGGCGTGAAAAGAACCTTGTGCCCGCCCTCAGAGATTGGAAGGCTGTATGTCACAGCATAGGCTTCGGGCGTCTGTTCCAGGGCCATAGACAGAAATCCGCCTGGTGCCATGCACATGTCCAAAATGAGAGGTCGCATGGTACGACCAGCCTGCGTCGTGATTGTAAAGGCGCCGGTCGCCTTGTGGAGCTCTTGCCCAATGTTTCTCATCAACTTGTAAAAGTACCATGCAGTTTTGTCACTGGCAGTGTCCGCATTTTTTCGTTGTCTGTTGAAGAAGCTGTCCCCCTCGGGGTTTCTCCATCCCTGTTGATGTTGATAGAACCGTCAGTATCATTGTGCGATGGGTTGCATTCGGGACTTCATCTACTCACCTCCTTTCGTAGGGCATCTAGCACTCGATACTCTTCAACTTGTCGTAGCAGGTAAGACGCAATGGCACGGCCGGGCTTGTTTACCTTTTCTTCGGTAGTCGATGCGTTGCTGTCTATAGTCTGAAGGCAGTCCGGGTCGTGGTGGGGTGGATTGCTATCGCCGGCTGTTCCTTCATTTTGCGCCATGGCTGCTGTGATTTTCGTGTGTTGTTGAGTGCATGTAGCTGAGTGCAACTTGCGACATTTGATGCCGAAGGTGCGGTTTTTAATCACGGTGGACGACGGGAACTGATTGATACAGAAGTGAATTAATTGGCCTGAGCGGCAACCTATTGCAAACGAATGTTGTCATTCACTGCAAACAAAACACGGAAGCCAATCACTCCAACGGCAAACGACACACAGCCAATCATAGCTGGCGGTTCTAGAGTGTTTGTGCAGTTTGCATTATGCGTCTGAAGTCACGACAACCATCCGCAACAATGGAATAGTCAGGAGAAGACACACGAAGGCATTGAATTTCGTAAAGGTGGTGTGACGCTGCCATTAGGGATATGTTAATAGAGAGCGCCGTGAATTCTTATATATCACTGTCCAGGATGTTCAGGACTTGATAATTTCCAAAATGTTCAGCAACACGCGACGCCACCAACAAACATCTGCAGCCTGTCAACCCGATCGTCCTTCAGCATCCTCCCTGACAACGATAAACGGAAAGAGGTGAAGGTGGAAATGGCCGTATGTTACACCGGAAGGATTTAGTTGGCGCCCGAACCGGGGGTGTAGTGTTAAGATGTGCAGCCTGGATGACGGAAGACCAGGGTGCGCTTGCGAGGCTGGGCAAGAAGCTAAGGCCCGGCGATATGTGTTGAGTCGGCGACTTGGCTCTGAGAGTACTGGAAATACTGCAGAAATTCATGATGACCAGACAACAAGAAAAAAACAGATCTACAAGGACCACCCTCCTAACTCAGGATGCTTGTTTCCTGGGCCACTGCCGCAAAGGGACCGTCGGGCAACTCACAACCGTCATCAAGGTCGTGAAATCTTGGATATAGCTCGACTATCCCATCTCGCTGATCTACGGTAGATCCAGATACTTCATCGTCTCATTCTCTTTTCCCATTATTCTTCCTACCCTTTTCTCTACAAATGCCCGCCAAGCTTCTTGCTGCGGCCCTGCTGTTATTCAGAGACACTAGAACCTGTGATGACAACTCGAACAGCTTGGCTCCGGTTGCATCTCTACTAGCGACATAATGATGAGAAAAAGCTGATAATCAGAAGCACAGGTGCTGTATCCTGACAGCTGGCGCTGCACACCTTTTCGTGCGTGCACTGTAACTTAAGGGTTGTAATCAATGTAAACACACCCAAGTAATCCACTTCGAAAACTTTAGACGTTATAAATGACCACGGGGTATTAATAGTCATTACCTTGGGATTTCACAATAATAATCATTTTTTTTCTCACCGGGTCACATTTTTGGCAGTTGGATTTGATAAAATAAAAGTTGCAGGCGAGGCTCTGACTAACACGTGACGCATACTCTGTTGTCCGAAAGGTAAGGTATGTGGATAATATTTTTATTGGCTTGGTTTACACCTAAGTTGTTTGCCTAGCTCCATTTTATCTATCTATATCAACCAATGAGAGGTGATTAAGCCTCCCCCACTACTTGCTTACACTAACAGCTGTCTCAACAGATCACGGGGCCGCCACCAACACAAACAACACAAATGAGGAAGGAACGATGCGCAAGACCGCAGAAATTGTTATTCCGATAATGAATTTTGTGGAAAGAAGTAAAATGGTACAAACTGATCCAAAGCATCTTAAGTTTTAACATCTTCACTTTTCTCTGCACCACAACAGCCCTTCCTTGCTCGTCCAACTGCTACCACCACACCACCACCATTCCAACAACACAAGATGACGACTACTCCCTCCTCGCACAAGCAGCCGATGACGGGCAAGACCAAGGACGGCCCTTCAGGTGCCGGAATGCAGAGACGCGTCGACGCTCCCTTTGACCTTCGCACCGAATATAACGCAATGAACAACCATGACAACACGGCATTTTTCAACACCACCTTCCCCGGCAACAAGGGCTACAGCTTCGACGGCCTCTTCCTTTACGTCTACCTCAACTCTCCTCATCCATCAGTCCAATTTTTTGCCGGCGTTCCTGTGATCTTCATTCCCCCACAAAGGATCCCGCACGCCTATCCCTCGCCCTTACCCCACGGCTTTTATGTGGCCCCCCGGCAAGGATCGATCGCCTGCGACCTCAACTACCGCGATCGTCCCGGCCAAGATCCCCACTGGCAGCCTCTTTTTGACACTATTCGCTCCTATTTTGAGACGATCAACGTGTCCGTAACAGAAGTCATTTTTTGGGGGTATTTTATTCAAATTGTTTTGCGGGACACAGACACAGACCGGGCGGTCCTGCCATGCCGGGCTGGCAATCTGATCTGTCGTTACCTCTACGAGACGGAGATGAGACGGCCGGCAACGCTTTAGTCACAGACGCGTAACAGGAACCCCAACGAGGGCCAAAGCCCTGATAACACAGAGTACGAGGTTTTGCGCCCCGGCGTACGCGTTTCGTCCGACTTCCTTCCCGGGACGGAAGTTTACCGCTCCTCGACGCTAGGTGCTCGTGTCCACGACGCCAACGGTAATGTCTTCATCACCGTCGCCGCGCACACTTTCCCCGCCGACGATGCTCTCATTTTCCACCCTTTGCGCCCAGGTGGGCGCCCCATCGGCCAGCTGGCGGGACGTGTCGGGACGACGGACGTTGCGCTGCTGTCCCTGGATCCGCAGCAAAGATTTTCCAACGAAGTCTTCATCAGCACCAGCTACGAAGAGGAAGACGCGTCACCTCAGATTCGAGGCCTGGGTCAGGCTAAACGGTACGACGTCGTGACTTTGGACGCGCCCGACACAGGTGTGCTGTATGGTTCGGTGATAGGATTCTCAAAGCGTTGTCTGTCCGGCATAGAAGGCGACAATGAGACGAGCTGGGTGGACATTACTTATATTTTTGTGGGCGAGAACAATGACGGCATACTCCCGGATAGAATGTGTGGAGCGGTTGTGCGGTCCCAGGATCAGAATGTCGTGTCGTTTTTTCAGTACCAGATGGTCGGCAGGGATTGGAGAGGTTGGTGCACTGGGACGTCATCATCTGAACTGATGGAAAGAGGCTTTTCGTGAGTACGGTAGGTAGGTCCTGCAGGGGTGGAAAGCACCAGTTGTATTAGGCGTTAAGTGAAAGAAAAGAAGTTTTCGTGTTTTCTTTGTTTTCTAAAATCTACTGTGATGTGATCTGAGCACTGTCTGTTTTCAATTTGGCCTGTTTCTCAGGCACTTGGGCCACCGCGTTGACCTTGGCCTTTTGCATCTTCTTTGTCTTAATACGGAGGGCCGATAGTCATAAGATTGTCGAGGTCGACCTGGCCCAGACTGTCTGGACGCCCAAGGCCTACCTGGAGATTTAAGCCGGTGGAAGAGGTACACTCAAATGGAAAGAAGACCATCGTAGTAGTTTTATGTCGTTTGTTTGTATATATGAAACGCAGCTATTTACATGAAATTTATAAAGCAACGCGATATCCGACATACCCGTCTCACTGTAAATCACTCTCATCGTCCTCGACCCATGTGTACGGCAAGAACTTCTCCGGGACAGGGATATGCTTAGTGCGCACATAGTCGGTGAATCCCTTGCCGCGGTTGTCGAGCAGAGTCGAGCTGCTGACACCCCGGCCCAGAATGCCGTAGATGACAAAGTGGACGGCGAAGATGTGGGGGAACTCGACGCGCTCGAGACGGTACTCATCCTCCTTCCAGTCGCCGCCAATCAGCTCCTTCATCTTGTCAATGGTCAAGAAAGTACGGAACCAATCGTAGACGTCCGGACGGTCGACAAACAGACCGCAGTTGATGTTGCTGCCCTTGTCGCCGGAACGGCCCAAAGCAATGTTGCCGAGGGGCATGTCGACTGTCTTTCCGAGCGCAGCGAGATCAATCAGGTTGCGGGTGTTGTAGGACTCACGCGGCGGGATGGGCTCGTAAAGCGGCGGGCGGGTGCACTCCAGTGTTTGGGCGATTGTGATTTTGCCGTCCTTGCCGGCCGGAGCCAGAATATGGACGGCCTCCTTGATCTCGTCTTGTGAGACGATGCACGGGTAGTAGACATAAAATGACTTGGGGTCGGCGGTGCGCAGGTCCTGGGACCAGTGCAGGCCCGAAAAGTGCTGCATGGTCTCGTCGGCCAACAGCAGCTTGAGAGCGCTCAACGGCTCCGGTGTGGCGGCCTGTGCAAAGATGCGGAAGTAGGTGGTGCACTCGAGCTGCCTGTACGGATTCTTCTTGTCAGACCCGACGACCTGAAAGTCAAGGACGGTAAACTTGTCGTCGAGCTTCTCCTCGGCCATGCGTGCGCGGATCTGCATTTCGTAAAGCTTGTACTTTTTGCGGGTGGCATAGCCAGCGGCATTGCTGAGGTTCTGAGACTCGAAGCCACCCTTGTAGTAGATGGCGAGCTTAGTCGTCGGTGGAGGGGGTGCACCACGAATGCCTGAGACGCGGACACGGTCTGTGGCAATCTGTTCCACCTTGGCATCATCGAGGTAGGCGGTGACGTCGCTGTTGAGGTACATGTTGCCCTGGATCTCATACAGCAGCTGGCACTTGACGGTCTCTTCGGTGACCATGCCGTTGGTGCCCGGATGCTTGGTGATGACGCAGGTGCCGTCACGGTTAATCTCGGCAATGGGGAAGCCCGAATCAATAAATCTTTCGAGAGGGAACCGGTGGAAACCCGAAAAGTTGGAGCCCGAGGCGTAGGCGGAACATTCAATCAAGTGGCCCGCCAAAAAGGCACCGGCCAGCCGGTCAAAGTCCGTGTCCGACCAGCCGTACCACCACCAAGCGGCACCAATGACGGGGGAAGCATCGGCCACGCGGCCACAGATGATAATGTCGGCGCCTGCCTCCAGTCCCTTGACAATACCCCGGGCACCAATGTAAGCATTGCACGCCAGCACGTCGTCCTCGCCAAAACCCAGCTCCGCCTTGCTCTTGTGTGCCTTCGTGTTGATGTCTTGGAAGGTTGTGGGCAGGGCACCAGTCGACTTCAAAGTCTTCTTGACTTGTCCCACCATGTTGTCACCAGACACAAAGGCGCAGGTAAGTCCATAACCCTTTGCGTCGCTGAGTTCTTGACAGTGCTCGGCCAAGGCCTGTGGGTTCAGTCCGCCGCCGTCAATAATTACCTTGATCTTTTTCTCGGCAATCACGTCCATGCTCAGCTGTAGCGCCTCCCAGGCATTCTTCTTGAACCCTTCGCCCGTGCCCGCCACAATAGCCGCCTGTTCCTGGGCCAAGTTGTTCTCGGCCAGCCAGTCGCCCGTGATAAAGTCGACGGGGCCCAGGCTGGCCTGCTTGCGCATCTGCCAACCCGGTTCCATTTGCCCACCGGAACAGTTGGCAATGCGGACAGGACGCAAGCCGCGTTCGCTGCCATTGACTTGGCTGCCCATGTTGTGTGGTGTGAGGTAGTGTTGAGGTGGTGATTAGTGGTTGAGTAGTATTGAAGAACGGTGGTCGTCAAAGTTGGGATGGTGTGTCCCTGTGACTTCGCGTCTAGGCGTGTGGTAGTTTTTGGAGCAGTCGGTTAAGAAGCACGCAACAGGGTAGATATAATGTGTGGCTTGATGACTGTTGAGAACTACTCCGTCGACTGGATCTACCCTGCTTCTGGGTTATTGACAATTGTTTCTTTATATTTACTTTACAGTACTTTTCTGGTTCGTCCCACGGCCTCGTTTCCGTTGAACGATTACATGTCTACAGGCTTACTGTTTCTACACATGACCATTGGCGCCCAGTTACCGCGTGCCGTACAGAAAAGGTTGGACAATTACCAACTCAGGTCCTTCTCATCCACGGCGGACATTGTCTCCATTTTAAAGTCGATTGCCACGGGCCGGTGAGGCTCGGGGGCCAGAGCCGATGCGGTGGTTCCCGACAGTTACCATGCTCGTTTTTGAGTGTATGGAGTTGTCTCTCCAAATGTTAGTGTTTACAGGTACAGTGACGGAGATGTGTCCGAGGCGTGGACTGCGGTCGGAAAAGATAGCCGCGGGTAAGACCCCCCAAATTGGGACGTGGTAACAACGCCTCCAGCACTAACACCTGATTGGTCAATGTGGTCTGTGGGGAGCATAACCACGGGAATGACCATGAACGACTCGAATGCCACATCCGGATTAATTTCGGGGGCAGGAGCAAAATCAACAAAAGGAACACGAAGCGGGGAATAGGAACGTGATTGTTGCTCAGGTTGTTGGTGATTCCTTGCTGTTGTTAAATGTCCTGGTTTGATGTGCTCCGTTTTATTGCCTTGACTTCTTGTCAATACCTTGCTCCCTCAACCCCAGCTTCCCCGCTTCCTCCACACCAACATCGACAAGAACCAGACCAAGCTGGATCTCTGGATCCGGCATCCGCCGTGAAATGCGGAGGCCCCGCAGACAGGGTTAGGACGGTCTCGAGACAATAAACATGTCTAGAAGAGAGGCCAGGATAATCATTGTCCTGTGATGGGCTGACCCTTCTTTCCTTCTTCCAAGAACAAAAGAGGGGAACAAGGGTAGCTGCTCGTTTTTCTGGTCTCGAGGCCCTGCAAAACGACAAGCGCGTTTTTTAGTCGACAACGCGAAGTGCGGAGACAATAATGGGCAGAATAGGGCGTAGTCTACAATCTCCATAGGAGTGAATGGAAAATGACAGGGAAATGCAGAGTGGAAAATCAAGAACACATCTCACACTCTCTCTATCCACACCTCTTGTCGTAAACACTGTCAACTCATGACATCCTACTTCGTTTTATCGCAATCTCGCCAAACAACATCACATCGACTCACGTCGCCATCATGAGCACACCACCCGCCATGTCGCCGGGCGCGCGACCGCCCAGCATTGTCTTTAGTCCAGACGGACCGACCAAGAAGAGAAAGACGTCGATGGATGCGACGACACAAAACCCATCATCAGCCACGACAACGGCTTCCGGCGCCCGCCGCTACCGTGCCTCACGCGCATGCCAGTACTGTCGAACACGCAAAGTTCGGTGCGACGTGTTGCGCACAGAAACAGAGTGCACCAACTGCCGACTTGACAATAGAGAGTGCATTCTTCTCGAATCACGACGAGGCAAGCCAGATCAGTGGCGCAACTATGGGCAGGAGACAGTGGAGGTGCGACGCAGCTCGGCACAGCGCGCCAGGCGCGACAGCATCGTAGTAAGAGATGATACCGACGATACCAACGCCAATGTGGACCCAGCCATCGCTGAGAAGAACGATAACACGCCACTGACGACCGACGATGTCCCCATGTGTGTCACCTTCAACGGTAACGACAATGACAATGACACAGAGCACGACAATGAGACGGAAAAGGACGACAAAGACGGTGAGAAGAACGATGGAGACGCCGACGAGCACAATGAGAACGGTTCGTCGTGGTCCACTTCCGCATATACACCACCTGAGTCTCTAGATGCGCTCGCATTTGTCTTTCAAGACACGTCAGGGGCTTCAACATCAGCCACCTCAAACCAGGCATCAACTCGCACATCATCAACACAGGCACCAGGATCCACCACACACGATGCCCACAACACAAACAGCCCAAGCTGGAGCCAGTACAACTATGCGTCACGAGCACCACCACCGCCACTGCCATCCTTTATTGCGCCCTTCCGGAACAAGATTCCAGCCGACGACCGTGCCTTTTTGGCAAGGAAGGGTGCTTTGACTGTGCCAGAGCCAGACTTGAGGGTTGCCATTCTGAGGGCATACATTTTCAGTGTCCATCCATTCATGCCAATGCTGGATCTGGAGCCTTTCGTGAGATCAGTACTCAGCGACGAGAGCGACAAGGGCGATGGTGGCGAGTCAGCAGAGAAGGAGAAAGATGAGAGACCACAGCATAAGATCTCGCTGCTGCTCTTCCAGGCCGTCATGTTTGCAGGACTCAGCTCACTGGAACCACAGCACCTGCACCGACTAGGGTTTGCGACGGCCAAACAGGCAAGAGAAGTCTTCTTTGTCAGGGTCAAACTGCTTTATGAACTCGACGTCGAGCCAGACAGCGCCGCCGTCTTCCAATCTTTGCTGTTGATGAGCAGCTGGTATAGCAAGTGGACCGAGTGGAAGGATACGTCGCACTGGACGGCCCAAGCATTGTTGGTGGCACAGAATATGGGCTTGCACAGAGAGCCAACAGAATCGCAAGGTTGGACTGCAGCCGAACGCGGTCGCCGCCGCCGCATGTGGTGGAGTCTCTTTGTACGCGACCGCATGATCGCTCTCGGCACGCGACGACCGATGCGCATACGCGACGAAGACTTTGATGTCAACATGCTTTCGGTGGAAGACTTTGAGGTTGTTGGGGATGACTGCAATCTGCTATTGTCACATGGCGAGCGACGGTCGACTGCGCTGATGTGCATCCACCTAGCCAAGCTCTGCGTGTGCATTGGTCACGTCCTCAAAACGCAGTACACAACTCTAACGACAACACCTGCCGTCTCGCACACGACTATGGTTGTTCCGCGACGGAGCAAGAATGTCGATGACCTTCAACAGTGCGACCTAGAAATCCAGGCGTGGCAAAAGCAGCTGGCCGACAACATCCAACTCACCAACCACGACCTGACCCCTTGCGTGGATGTCCACTGGGCAATGCTCAACCTTGCCCACCTGACGCTCGTCAATGTTCTCCATCGAACACAAGCATTGCCTCCAGCACCATTTGCATCCGAAAAGGGAGCACCTTCTCCAGAAACACCAGAAACGCAGAACATCCGCCGCGCTTCCCGCCTCAAGGTTAAGGATGCTGCTTGCAAAGTCACCAAGATTGCAACCGGTATGCTGCAGCGTGGTCAGATTCGATTTCTTGGGCTCAACGGCATCACTGCCCTCCTGGCCGCCTGTCTATCCCATATGGTGGATATCCGCGGCGCTTCTGGCAACAACGACGGCGACGAAGATGTCCGCGATGCCAGCATCTTCCGCTTCGGTCAGAACATGCAGGTTCTGTATGCCATGACCTCAATGTACGCCACCGCGGATGCGGCCGTGAGCTTTTTAGCATCCGTGGCGAAGAAAGTGCAACTGCCCATTCCGGCAGCCAATGGACAGGCAACGACAATATCACAGGCGACATCGTCGGTATCAGCACCGGCACCCAAACGACCATCTCCGTCTCACCGATCGATGTCCATGTCATCGACCACGTCTGCAAGTCGTCCGCCGCGGGCTTCATTGTCTCACACCAATAACACTGCCAATAACACCAACATACCATGGACAACATCGCAACAGTTGACCAGCATAGGTGACATCACAGCTTCGTGGGACAGCATGGCGGGTGGTAAGGCTTATGGCAATACGCCAACTCCGTTAAAGACGCCAACAATACAATCAACCCACCTGTCGCCTCAACCACTGGGCCTCCCGTCAGTTCGCCGGCCTGCATCTCTACAACCTTCTGCTCCTCTGCCTGGGACCTACGATACGACAATGAAGGATGCTGGCCCGCTTCCTGGAGGTCGTGATCATCGCACCTTCTCATCTTACGATGACATGCTGTTTGACAATCTGTTTTCTGCCGCTGTGTCGGGGACTGCATCGCAGCCTCAAAATTGCGACGATCCGGACATGACCCTAGAGCCCATGGTCTACAACTACGACTTTTTCCTTGACAACTTTGACCTGCCAGACTGCCAGCCGCACGGGATGGAGTAGTGATGTTCTGTTGATGATAATTTAGTTTTAGCTACTTTTTGAAGATGATAATCAAGTTCAAATATTCTACATAACTATGCTGCCTACATCACCTACACACCGACTTCTGTAGTATTTGCCTCTCTCTTTGTCTCACCTGCTTCTGCCCACTTTTCCTTTGCGTTGACAGCCTCCGGTGCAAACAAGTAGTCAATTTGTTCCAGTGTACGACCACCCGTCTCTGGGCACAAAAAGTACACAAAAGCAATCGCCGTCAGGTTGCCCGCCAGGACCCAGAACCAGTACCGCCAGCCAACATTGTCAAATCCAATAGGTCCCACAAAGACATTCAAGAAGGTACCGAGTCACTCGCCCGTCGACGTCGCCGCGCCGCCAATGTGCCGGTACTCCAAGGGTGGGATCTCTGCACAATACAGCCACACCACGCCCTGGTAGGCGTAGCCCATGGCGAAGAGGTAGAGCCACAGAATGGCAATGGCAGCCCACAGAATGGGCGGCGTCTGTGGGATGGCCACCAACACGATGAAGATAACTAGCAGCACTGTCATGGTGATGGCGCCCCACAGCAGCGTTGGCCGTCTCCCAGTACGCTCCATGGTAAAATAGATAGGCACACACCCGAGAAAGAAGACAATATTCTGGATGCCACTGAGGAGAGAGATGAGCGACGGCGACGCACCCGTCTTAGCCAGGATAATCGAGCTGTACGTCGCCATCAAACCGGATCCCATCCACTCTCGCACAAACGGCAGCCAGAAACAAATGTTGAGCCGCCGCACAATCTTGAGGGGTGAGTGATCCACCACCCCGAGGGTGAGAAACTGTGTCCAGCGTAGACTGGCATTGGCCTCCAGCTCGGACTGGATGGACAGCAGAATCTCTCGCTTGATCGTCTGCACTTTCACATCTGCCACACCGTCACCGTCCACCAAACGCACCAACGCCTCGTCACCTTCGTCCATCCGGTTGACGGCATAGTACCACCGTGGTGTGTCTGGCAGCAAGTACATGCAACCGCCGCCCACCACAAAAAAGACCGCCTGCAGGGCAATCGGCACCCGCCACGAGGCCTGATTGTACATTTTTGTGAACCCATAGTCGATCCAGTAGGCAATCGGCACGCCGCCAATCAGCATCATGGCATTGAAGGCATTGGCAGGGCCGCGATCACCGGCATCGATGCCCGTTTCCGCAATGTAGATGGGCACCGCCGACGAGATGCAACCAATGGCAAAGCCTGTACAAATTCGACCAACGATGATTTGGCCGACACTGTACGCTGCTGCTTGCAGGACAGTCCCAATGAGAGCTGCAAAGTTGCCCAGCAAAATCGTGCGGCGACGCCCCAGACGAAACGAGAAGAGTGCCATAATGACCGACGTGACGCAACCCGCCAAACTGTAGGCACTGGCAATCATCGGGATGGTGTACTGGCTGGCGTTGGCCAAGCTCAAGGTTTCAATGAAAGGCGGATGCAGGAACAAGCCGCCAAGGATGCCCGCGTCGTAGCCATACATCATAAACGACAGCCCGCAGATGAAGTTGCCCCAACGGTACAGCCGGCGGCCACGGAGTACAGGGAGGAGGCCCATTGTCGATGTGAGTTGTATGTAGAAAGTATAAAGTTGATTCTAGCAGAGAGGATGGTGGCTCATTCGATGTTCAAGGCTTGTGTATTATTCTGATTCTCACTTCCAATTTGGACAATATTTGAAGAAAAGACAGCATCACATATCAATATCATACAGCGGCACCTTCAGTCACAGCTAATCTGTCTATCAAACAAAACGCCGAGCCAGACGTATCAAGCACAGGAAAAACGCACAGAGAAATCCACACGGGTACACTCGTTCATGCTCAGAGTTGACAAGCCCAGTCTGGGATGGCCGGGTTTCTTTGCGGAAGTAGCCGCGGGATAGACCGAGCCAAGAAAACCGCGGCGATGCGGAGTTTCCTAGATTCCGGCGCCGAGGCTGTACATTCACCCAACTTCCCCGCACAAGAAGAGTGATCGTCATCGGTAACAGCAAACATGATGTTAGAAGAGCTTCCTGTATCATTTGAAAAGGATTTTTACTCATCGACAATATTTTCCTTATTTAGCTTTTCATGTGTTTTTTTTGTTTTTTTTTTGCACATTAAATTGGATGATTTCCAATGGTGACCTTTTTGCTAACAATTGCCTTCTTTCTTATCAGCTGCGGTCGGTGGTGTTTTTGAGTTTTCGCGGACGGCTATGGCCA
>JANSLP010000455.1:0-21583 GCA_029298735.1 Ophiostoma sp. CBS 140.51
AAAAAAATGGACTTGCTGGGAATCGAACCCAGGACCTTTCCCATGCTAAGGGAAAATTATACCACTAAACCACAAGCCCATTTGTGATTGTTGAAGAACGTTCGGCTTTTTATAAATTTGAAGGCATTCCCTATGTGCGACGTCAACGGAGTGAAGTCGATGCGATTTAAGTCTTGATAACCAGAATTGACTGGGCAAGAACGGTACGGGACGAAGCGCATCTTGAGACGATTTACGGAAGTAGCGACTGGTCGCTAGGCTGAATGACGGCAATTGCGATAGTAGTCAGACGAGGAAGGAACGACCAAAACACCACCTTCATGCCGCTAATCACAAGCCCGACCTTGCGTTGTGAGAACATTCGTTTATGAGTTTCCGTTGATTTTCTCTCTCTTTTTCTTCCCTTTTTTAAAACCTTCATAACTAACTTTTATTCATAACTCAAATTTGCAGTTTCTTCAGACCATACTTTATCCCTGTCTTTCAGCATCCTTCCTTCATTCCTCCACTTTGATGCTTTCCCCTCTCCTCGGCGCTTCCTTATCGCGCCGCTTACACTCGGGCAACAAGACGGCGATAAACATGCGTAAACCACCAGAACCACCAACTTCTTATCCCTGTAAGGTCCACGTCTACGGCCGGTTCCGTCACGGTGATACCTTATCGGAGCTATTGTATCTACAATGGACTTCTAATGTAGTCATGATTTCACTGTCAATACTCACTGTTTCCCTTGAAACTTCTTTTGTATTTAAGTTTGAATTTTGTGAATCATCCTTAGTTTGATTTATTGACCGATTTTTGAATCACCCCCCCTACACAAGAGACCACCATGCTCGACTTGATTATTCGCAACGGCCGTATTGTGACGGCATCCGAGATCTTGCCGGCCGGCCTCGAAATCGGCGTCAAGGATGGCAAGATTGCCGTGATTGGAATTGGTCTGGATGCCGGCCCGGACACGGAAGTTGTTGATGCGGAGGGGGCCTACATCACGCCGGGGTGCGTCGACCTACATTCAAATTCAAACAGCTACCAACGAAGTGTTTACTAACAGCTACGCGGGTGTAGTGGCGTCGACTCGCATGCCCATATTGAGCAGGACAACTCGCCGACTGGCGACACATGGGAGACGGGCTCACGCTCGGCCATTGCCGGCGGCAACACGACGGTCCTGGCGTTTGCCTCGCAGCGTCGCGACGAGACATCCATAAAACCATGTGTCGAGCGCTACCACGCCAAGGCTGGCAGCAACAGCTACTGCGATTACGGCTTCCACGTTATTGTCACGAATGCTACCGATGCTGTTTTGGAAGAAGATTTGCCCTCGCTCGCCGCTGATGGCATCACCAGTGTCAAGCTCTACATGACCTACTTGCCTTTGCGGCTGGGTGACGGCGACTTGTTCAGCATAATGATGGCCGCTCGCCAGCTCGGCGTCACCACCATGGTCCACGCCGAGAACCACGACATGGTCGACCAGATCGCCAAGCGGCTCGCTGCACGGGGCCATACTCAGACGCAGTTCCATGCGGTGGCGCGGCCACAGATTGCCGAGACAGAGGCAACGTACCGGGCCATCAGCCTGGCAGAAGTGACCGATGCACCCATTTTGTTGGTGCACATGTCGGCACCGGCTGCCCTCGAACACGTCCGTGCTGCCCAGGCTCGTCTGCTGCCCATTCATGCCGAGACGTGTCCGCACTACCTGTACCTGACGAGCCAGAAGCTGCATTCGCACAGCTACGACGAGATTGACGGCGCGCAGCACATTTGTGCACCCCCCTTGCGCCATGACAAGAAGGATCTCGAGCAGCTGTGGGCGGAGCTGGCCAACGGAACGTACACGGTCGTGTCGTCGGACCATGCACCGTCTCTGTATGATCATCCGAATGGTAAGAAGAGGGGGTTCGTTGTGGCGGAGGATGGTACCAAGACGGTCGATTTTCGGGTGGTGCCCAATGGCGTGCCGGGCATTGAGACACGCCTGCCGCTGCTGTTCAACCGGACGTACGATCCAGAAGTTGGCCCACCGGCGAGTGAAGACGCGCCCGTGCACATTTCGCTGCCACGGTTTGTGGCGTTGACTTCGACAAACCCTGCGCAGCTGTATGGCTTGGCGCACAAGAAGGGCAGTCTGCAGCCGGGGTTGGACGCGGATATTGTCATTTGGTATCCAGAGGCGACAAAGTCGGGATCATCATCAACAATCTTGACGCCGTCATCGTCGACAGAATCGGTGGCTTCGCCGTCTCCCTTCCTCATCACCAACTCTATGCTCCACCACTGCATCGACTACACTCCCTTTGAGGGCATGTCCGTCCGTAACTGGCCCCGATATGTCTTTCTCCGTGGTCGTCGTGTATGGGACCGCGACAACGGCGGCGTACTCGGCAAGCCAGGCGACGGCGACTACTTGCCGCGGACAAAGTCGCGCATTCTGACGGGCCAGCCAGGACGGACGGCGACAGGCATGGGGTATGGCGAGAGGAAGGCATGGGCGTAAGGGGGCGTCGAAATACGTATACCAGCGATAGTAGTGGTTGTCTGGATAAAGGCAACTGCCGTCATTTACTCGGGAGATCTCTGTCGATTGACGATTCAAATTCTCTGCATGCAATATGCAATTTAGCCATATCCTGTTATTCTTTGATGACGGCTAGGAACAGCTGCAGGAACCGCTCTCATATGTATGGTTAAAGACGAGTAAATAAACAGCTGTTGAGTGCACACTTGTGTAAGCAATTTAATTGTGAAGTTGTGAAGAAGAGAACAAAAAGAACAAGGTCCCTTCACTTGGAGGTTACTAGAGGAATGTTTCTCACACTCGTGAAATCGAGGTCGTCTGTCAACAGTAGCCAGTTTTGCAGTTTGCCATCGTCACCATGCCCTCTTTCTCGACAGCCCTGCTCCTCGCAGGCGCGGCGGCTTCACCAGCGGCTGCTGCTGCCCTCCTCTCGTTCCCTGACTGTGTTAATGGCCCTCTCGCCAACAACACGGTGTGCAACACCAAAGCTTCTCCGTCAGCTCGCGCAGCCGCTCTGGTCAAAGCGATGACGATTGGCGAGAAGCTGGTCAACTTGGTCAACACTAGCCCGGGCGCTCCCCGCTTGGGTCTTCCACCATACGAGTGGTGGAGCGAGGCCTTGCACGGCGTGGCTGGATCACCGGGCGTGACATTCAACCGCACCAATGGGAACAATGCCGACTTTGCCTATGCCACATCCTTTGCCAGTCCCATCACACTGTCCGCCGCGTTCGACGATGATCTGGTGGAACGTGTTGCCACCATTGTCAGCACCGAAGCTAGGGCGTTTAGCAATGCCGGCCGGGCAGGTCTCGATTTTTGGACGCCCAACATCAACCCATACAAGGACCCTCGCTGGGGCCGCGGCGCAGAAACGCCTGGTGAAGACCCGTTCCGCATCAAGGGGTATGTGCGGTCGCTCCTCCGTGGTCTTGAAGGGCCATATGTGGGTGGTGGCAACCACAACGCCAGTGCTGCTCCGCTGTCAGGGCCGGGCAACCACGGCCACGGCGGCAACCGCACCCGCTCGGCCATCCGCAAAGTCATTGCAACGTGCAAACATTTCGCGGCGTACGATCTCGAGCGCTGGAATGGCACCGTGCGGTACGGCTTTGACGCGATCGTGTCCCTCCAGGACCTGAGTGAGTACTACTTGCCCGCGTTCCAGCAGTGCGCCCGCGACTCGCACGTCGGGTCCATCATGTGCTCGTACAATGCCGTCAACGGGACACCCGCGTGTGCCAGCACGTATTTGATGACGGACATTTTGAGGGAGCATTGGGGCTGGACGGACGACCACCAGTACGTGACGAGCGACTGCAATGCCGTCCTCGACTTTGACCATGAGCACGCGTACACCAAAGACGGCGCCACGGCTGCCGCAGCGGCATACAGTGCCGGCACGGACACGGTGTGCGAGGTGCCATCATACACAGGGACAGACGTGGCGGGGGCGTACAACCAGTCGTTGTTGAGCGAGGCCGTCTTAGACCGCGCCTTGACTCGACTGTACGAGGGTCTGGTGAGAGTTGGCTACTTTGATCCGGCCGATGCGTCGCCATACCGCTCGCTCGGATGGAAGGACGTGGACACGCCAGCGGCTCGCTCTCTGGCAAAAGAGTCGGCCGCTGACGGCCTCGTCCTCAAGAAGAACGACGGCCTGCTCCCCCTCTCGGTCGAAAACAAGACGGTTGCCCTAATCGGCCACTGGGCAGATGCAACGCGCATGCTGCTTGGCGGGTACAGCGGCACACCCCCATACTACAACAACCCGGCGGCGGCGGCAGCTGCGCGGAACTGGTCGACAGTCGTCTTTGGCCGGTCTGCCGGAGCACCCATCAGCAACCTTCCACACGGCACGCCAGATTCGTGGACGCGTCCAGCTCTCGAACTGGCAAGAAAAGCTGACATCATCCTCTACTTTGGCGGCACAGACCTGAGCATTGCCGCCGAGGACAAGGATCGCGATGAAATCACGCTTCCAGGCGTGCAGCTGAACCTGGTGCGGGCACTTTCAGAGTTGGGCAAGCCTTTGGTGGTCGTGCAACTGGGTGATCAGACCGACGACACACCTCTCCTCAAGAACAGCAACGTGAGCGCCATTCTGTGGGCTGGATATCCGGGCCAGGATGGCGGCAACGCTGTGCTCGACGTTATCACGGGTGTGAAGGCGCCGGCTGGACGTCTTCCTGTGACACAGTACCCTGGTAACTACACCTCAGCTGTGCCAATGACAGATATGGCATTGCGTCCTGCTGTCTCTAACACCTCATCGTCGTGGAACACGTCTACATCTGCTGCTAACCCCGGTCGGACGTACCGCTGGTTCAACAAGGCTGTTCTGCCTTTCGGTCATGGACTGCACTACACCACTTTTGCGGCCAACTTTACTCGCTTGGTCCCGTCAGCAGCCCGCGGACGCAACAGCTCAGTCCCAACAACCCTCAAGGCCAACAACACCTTCAACATTGCCGATGTCGTTGGCCGTTGCGTTCACCAGGGCAGCGCTGCCGGTGTCCGCCACAAAGACCTGTGCCACTTTTCCAACGTCGACACCAGTGTGACCAACACGGGCAATGTGACGTCCGATTTTGTCGCGCTGGCTTTCTTGTCGGGCAATTATGGCCCTGCGCCGTTCCCGCTCAAGACGCTGGCTGCATATCGTCGTATCCGCAATATTGCGCCGGGCAAGACAGCGACGACGTCGCTCTCGCTGTCGCTTAGCAACCTGGCGAGAACTGATGCGCAGGGCAATTTGGTGCTCTACCCAGGCGAGTACACGCTTCTGCTAGATGAGCCGACTCAGAGTACGCTCAACTTTGTGTTGACCGGTGATGCGGTCGTCTTGGACGAGTTTCCCCAGCCGAAGTAGGACAAAAGAAGGCGATCACTAAATTGAAGAGACGTTAATCGAATGTAAATAAAATTGGTATAAATAAACGGAAGCAAATGAAATAAAGAACTGACAGTCAAACTCACCAATTGCGTGTGAGTTGATGTTGTAGGTCAACAAGTGTGAGATTCGGATGCGCCCATTGGTGTCATGCCGCGATCGTACCACTTTTGGCCATCTCCGTTCCTGGATCTCGCCATCTCGCCATTTGGGTGAACGTGTTCTCCGGCCACCAAAAAAGTGGCCTATGGCAGGGGAGACAGAATAAGCAGACACCGATAGCTTGGCCGAGACCGAATAGACGGACTGGGACGTTGTCTGCTGTCTTTGTTTTTGTTAGCTGTTGTTTCTTTTTGGCATCCTCTCCTTTTTCGACCTTTTCTTTTCTCTTCCCCTTCGATTCTTTCTCTTCTTTTTTTCTTTCCCCTTCACAATGCATCTCCTCTCATTGAAAACTCTCCGCTCACATTTCTCTCTCCACTCCTCTTTGTCGTTGTTGTCGTTTCTTCCTCTCCTCTCTCTCTTCACTTTTTTCCTCCTCTTTTCTTCCTCCGTCATGGCCGCCTCCGTCGCTGTTCCTTGGGCGGATACGCCTCTCACTCTTATCCACACGCCTCAATTTGAGACGAATAAGGTAAGCAGCTCTCCTCTCCATTCTCTCTTGCTGCCCACCACTGAACTGATCTCCAGACCGACATTTTCACGACTGGTGCTACCCACATGTGCCTCCTCCACAACGCCATCTTCCGCGGATACAACAGCATCTTCCAACAAGCCTCTCACATCATTGATGGCCAAGACAAGGCTGATTTTGTTGGCTATGCTCTGACCTGGTGCAAATTTGTCAAGTCGCACCACGACGACGAGGAAAACGTGCTGTTCGAGACCGTCCAGGAGCTGTTGAGCGACAGCACCATCTGGGATGCGACGCACAAAGAACACGCCAGCTTCTTGCCCGGCCTCACAGAAATGCACGACTATTTGGTCCAGGGCATGGACACGCCGCTCGACTTTGAGGGTGAGGTCTTGCTCGAACTGATGGCCGCCTTCCAGAAGCCGTTTGAGCATCATTTCCGCAATGAGATTGGCACGATTGCCGCGCTGGCCAACCATCCGAAGGCGCCCAAGCCTGGAAGTCCAGAAGAGACGGAAGCGGCCGCTCTCTTTCGGGACTGGGGCAAGGGGACGGTCCGCAAGGCTGGTCTGTGGGATGTCGTGCCGTTTTTCATGTTGAATTTGGACAGGTCAATAGGTGACAAGGCATTCGAGGACGGCCGCTGGGCCAATTGGCCGCCGATGCCTGGTCCCGTCCGATGGGGTCTTGTCAACGTGGCCGGCGCCTGGAACAGCGGCTGGTGGCAGTTTGCGAGCTGCGACGCTGCTGGTCAGCCACAGACGCTATACGCCTTGAGGGAGGGCCATAACGAAAAGAAGGAGGAGTTGTAGGCAGCAGGTGTGCCTTCTTTTTGGTTTTGGATTTCATTTGTTGTTTTCTGCTTTCTTCTTCGTCTTCTTTACTCCTCTCATCACTCGGATCGTCTGGCGTTGGTGGCGTCCATCATCTTAATAAAATTGAACTTGCTCATTTCGATACATTGGCCATCGTATTGTCGTCTGTGTTTCGTGCTTCTGCAGCCTTGTACTGCGTAGTGTCGTCTGGTCGTTATTTGTTGTCTGTGTATCGTGGGATTGGTTGAACCAGGCACAAAGAAGGCGTGAGGCTCAGAAGACAGACCACCTCCCTCCTTCCTTCCATCCCCAGCTTCTTTCCTTCTCCAATTTACAGTGGGTCTTGCCATTGAGGTCTCCGCTTCTTCCTCCCCTTTTCGTCTGAAAGCTCACTCACGTCCAACCAATCAGCGAGCGGCGGGGCGAACGACGTCGAAAGGCCTAGAAAGCTTTCTCTGCTGTGCTGCCCCACCCGCCCGTTGCCTCGTTCCTGCCTTTTGGCTTGCAGATTTATTTCTGTGCCTTCCTCCCAACAACGACTTCATCCTCACATCGTAGCCTCTCCTACTCGTTTTCCGTTTTCTCAGTATTTTCCATATTTCAGGCACGATTCGAACAACGAGCCTTTCTTCCACTCTCAACACACCCTCCCACCAACAATAACCACAACCATCCCTCCTCACCCACCCCACCATGGCCACCTCAGACGAGCTCAAGGCGCTCGGCAACAAGGCCATTGCCGCCAAGAACTTTGACGAGGCCGTCGAGCACTTTACTGCTGCCATCGCCGTCGACCCGGAGAACCATATTCTATACTCCAACCGCTCTGCCGCCTACGCCTCCAAGCGCGACTGGGACCACGCCTTTGCCGATGCCGAGAAGACCACCCAGCTCAAGCCCGACTGGCCCAAGGGCTGGGGCCGTCTGGGCAGCGCCCTGTATGGCAAACGTGACCTCGTCAAGGCCTACGAGGCCTACCAGGAGGGCCTCAAGCTCGACCCCAACAACAAGGGCATGAAGACGGACCTGGACAATGTCGAGCGTGCCATGGACGCCGAGCTGCGCGACGGCGGCAAGGCCGGCGACGGTAGCAGCTTCCCTTCTTCTGCCGCCGACGAGATGGGCGGCATGTTCCGCGACCCTGCCCTGCTCGGCAAGCTGGCTGCCAACCCCAAGACGGCCGCCTACTTGAGCGACCCCACCTTCATGCAGCGCCTGCAGGCCCTGCAGACGAACCCCAGCAACGTCCAGGACATGTTTAGCGACCCGCGCATGATTGAGGTCATGGGCGTCGCCATGGGCCTGGACTTTAGCATGGCTGGCGGCATGCCCGGTGCTGCCGGTGGCCCTGACCCGGCCGACGCTCCTGCTGCCCCTACTGCTGCTCCGGCTGCCCCCAAGGAGGAGCCCAAGGTCGAGGAGGAGCCGATGGAGGAGGAGCCCGAGGACGAAGAGGCCAAGGCTAAGCGCGAGGCCAAGGAGGAGGCCGACAAGGAGAAGGCCCTGGGTACCGTCAGCTACAAGAAGCGCGAGTTTGACGACGCCATTGCCCACTACCAAAAGGCCTGGGACCTGCACAAGGACATTGTCTACCTCAACAACCTGGGTGCCGCCCAGTTCGAAAAGGGCGACTACGAGGCCACCATTGCCTCCTGCACCCAGGCCGTCGAGGAGGGCCGCGCGCTGCTGGCCGACTGGAAGACCATGGCCAAGGCCTATGCCCGCATTGGTACTGCCCACGAGCGCCTTGGCCAGCTCGACCAGGCCATTGACAACTACAACAAGTCGCTGCGCGAGCAGCGCACGCCCGACGTCGTGGCCAAGCTGCGTGCTGCTGAGCGCCGCCGCATCGACGAGGCCAAGCAGGCCTACATTGACCCGGCCAAGGCCGAGGCCGCCCGCGAGGAGGGCAACAAGAAGTTTAAGGAGATGGACTGGCCCGGCGCCGTGCAGTGCTACACTGAGATGATTAAGCGCGCGCCCACCGACCCGCGCGGCTACAGCAACCGTGCCGCCGCCTACGCCAAGTTGCTCGAGCTGCCCTCGGCCCTCGACGACTGCGACGCCGCCATCAAGCACGACCCCAAGTTTATCCGCGCCTACATCCGCAAGGCCCAGACCTATTTCGGTATGCGCAAGTACTCGGACTCGGTCGACGCCTGTGCCGAGGCCGAGCGTGTCGACAAGGAGTTCCACAACGGCGCCAACGCCCGCGAGATTGAGCAGCAGCAGCAGAAGGCGTTCGCTGCCATGTACAGCTCCCGCGACAACGAGACGGAGGAGCAGACCCGTGAGCGCATCATGAACGACCCCGAAATCATGGGCATCATGGGTGACCCCGTCATGCAGTCCATCCTGCAGCAGGCCCAGGGCGACCCGGCCGCCCTCAACGAGCACATGCGCAACCCGAGCGTGCGCACCAAGATCCAGAAGCTGATTGCTGCCGGCGTCATCCGTGTCGGCCGGTAAGCGAAGCAGCATACGAGCTTTGCGAGGACATGAAAAGATACCAGATTACATAAAATACAAAAAAAAAAATAGCATTTGTTGGCGGCGTCTGACAAGCGGTTTACCATTATGATTGATGCTTTTTTCCTGTGAGAAGTGTACTTGTTTTTTTCTTCTTTTCTTTCATTGCGTTGATGGTTTACGATGGCTTGATCTCGTTTACATGTTTGTCGGGTTACATATTAGTTATAGTCACAATAAATGTTCATTTAAATATCACTCAAAGAACGATTTGTCTGACTCAGTAAATGAAAAGTCTATCAACAGTATTTTATATGCAATATGCGAAAATATGGCAACGGCAGCAACTTGTAGCAGTTCGTCGGCCTTATCATAAGACTGCGCCGCATTCAACAAGGCCGTCCGAGTACCGTTCTATCTATCTACTATGGCGGGGGTGCGGACTGTCCTGTATCAGTGTGTCCCAGATTATGTTTGTCATCGGCACGTGAAGTAACTACCGCTGGCTTGGGACACAGCCGAAAAAACAGTTTCATTAACCGCCTATCGGCGCGACCGCTCGACAGCCGCCGGGCTCAACGCCGCCGTGCTTGCCGACCGCTCAACACCGGCAGCACCAGCAGGCACAACCGGCGTCAGACCCGTCACGGGCGTCATGGCACCGCTCGGGGTAGGAGGAGCGGGCGTCGTGGTGCGCGTGGGCGGGGCCGAACGGTTGTGCGCCATGTGGGCACGCACCAGGTGACCAGCTGCCAGAGCCGAACACAGCGACAGCTCACCAGCCAGCGTGGCAGCGGCAATGATGCGGGCCAGGCGGCGGGAGTTCTCGCCAGGGTTGGTCGGATGGGGACCGCGGACACCGAGCATGTCGAGCATAGCGCCCTGGGGCTCGAGGACAGTACCGCCGCCGAGCGTGCCGACCTCGATGGAAGGCATCGACACCGAAATCTGCAGGTTGCCGCGCAGGTTCTTCATAATCGTAATGCAGTTCGCACTTTCGACGACCTGGGCAGGATCCTGGCCCGTGGCAATGTAAATGGCAGCGACAATGTTGGCGGCGTGGGCGTTGAAACCGCCAATGGCACCGGCCATGGCAGAACCAATCAGGTTCTTGGAAATGTTGAGGTCGACCAGCGTGTCGACGTCCGTCTTCAGCACACTCTTCACAACGTCGCCGGGGATAATCGCCTCGGCCACAACACTCTTACCACGACCGTCAATCCAGTTGATCGCGGCGGCCTTTTTGTCAATACAGTAGTTGCCGCTCAGCGAGACAATGTTCATGTCCTCGAAACCGGCCTCGCTCATCATCACGTTCAAAGCATGCTCCACACCCTTGGAAATCATGTTCATGCCCATGGCATCACCCGTCGTGGTCTTAAAGCGCACGTACAGGTTGGTGCCCGCCAGCGCAGTCTTCATGTTGGACAGGCGCGCGAAGCGACTGGTCGAGTTGAAGGCCTTGCGCATCGTGTTCTGGCCAACCTCCGAGTCTAGCCAGATCTTGGCGGCACCGGCACGCTCGACCGTCTCAAAGCTCAAGCAGGGGCCACGGGTCATACCGTCAGCCGTCAGGACAGTCACAGCACCGCCACCGGCGTTGATCGCCTTGCAACCACGGCTCGTACTAGCGACCAACACACCCTCCGTCGTGGCCATGGGAATAAAGTAGCTCTTGCCGTCAATGACAATAGGACCGGCGACACCGACAGGGATGGGCATGTAGCCGACGACGTTCTCGCAGCACTGGCCAAAGACCTGGGCCCAGTTGTAGTTCTCGAACGGCAGCTCGGACTCATCGAGCAGACCGGTCAGCTCCTCGGTGGCCTTGGTGCGGGCAATCGTGGCACGGCGAATCTTGACGGCGCGGGTGTAGTCTTTGAGTGTCTTCTCGAGAGCGTAGCCGGGGATCTTGCCGCGGAGCGACAGGTAGACAAGCTCGCCGTCAGTCAGTTCGTGGGCACGGCGGTCCTTGAGCATCTGCTCCATCTCGGCGGGGGTGCGCTGGATGAGAGCGGCCTTATCCTTGGCGGCCTGCAGGTCGGCTTGGGACGGGCTGGGCTTGGGAGCACCCTCACGCTGCTTGAGCGGGCGCATGGCTAACAGGTCACCCTCGTCGTCGGTAAGGGCAGGGGTCATGGGCTTGTTGCCAATCGGGGTGGGCGGCATGTACTCGCCCATGGGCAGGGTAGCAGAGGCAGTGTCGTTGAACTTTTGGGCCTGTGCGAGCTCGCGGGGGTCGATGGGGTGGTCGGGGACATTGGGGTCCTTGATGCCCCAGCGGGCGACATTGAAGAGGTAACCGTTGAGAGCGACGCTGAGAGCAAGGGCGACAATGATCCACTTGGAGAGGACAGGGTCCTCGAGGCTCTTGAGGATGCTGTCGACCATGCGGCCGCCAACACCACCGTAGGTCAGGTCAGAGGAAAGCGGGTCGGTGGCCGAGTTGGCACCGTGGCCGCCGGCGCGGCCGCCGGTAGGCAGAGCATAGTGGATAGAGGGGAACTCAAGCTCGTACTTGATCGGGGTCAGGATGGTGACGACCGTGTCGCGGTTTTGCTCCTTGGCGGAAGACAGGATCGTGTCAAGACCGCTGGCGGCCACCTTGAAGGGGTCAACGGGCGGAGAGGCAACAACACCGCCAAGGCCGCCAGCCATGGACGAGATGGACGAGAGCGAGTCGGAGCTGCGGAAGGGCAGGGTGCAAAGGTTGAGGACATTGATAATGACGAAACCCGTGACCATGAGGACCTTGAACTTGGGGACGCTGGTGCTCTTGATCTGGCGGCCAAAGATGGACGTGCTGGGCTCGCCACGGCCGTCGGTACGGGGCCAGTCGTTGCTCTGCGCGACGTTCTCAGCGACGCGGCGGCTGACACCGTCGTCCTCGAGGGCGCGGCGCAGCTCGACATGGCGCTTGATGCGGTTGATCTCGAGCTTGATGCAGAGGATGGCGGTGTAGAAGGTGAAGAGGAGGATGCAGTCGAAGAAGAGGATCCATGCGGCGAGGAAGCAGAACTGCTGGAGGCCACCCTGGACGCCCGAGGCAGCGCCAATAACAAGAATCAGGATCTCAATGGCGTAGTCGCGCACAATGTCGTAGCCCTTCTCCTTGATGGCCATCTGGATGGCGTACTGGATGACGCTGGGCGAGCTGGTGGTGGTGACCTTCTTGGCAACGGCGCCAGACGACTTCTTGGATGAAGAGGATGACGCAGCAGCGGCAGCAGGGCGCTCAAGGTTGCGGCGGCGCTCGAGAGCGTGCGACAGCACGGCCTTGGTAAGAGCAATATTCTTCTCAAAGCCAATAGTGACGACGAGGAAGGGCAGGCCTTCGGACAGCAGGACCATGCTGACGGGGACGCCGAGCTTGGTGGTGACAATGAGGCCGAAGAGGAAAGCGAATGTGGACGAGAAGAGGACACTGGTACCGAGCCAGAAGTTGGAGCCGAGGCGGCGCATGGACAAAAAGAGCGAGACAAAAGTCAGGTGCATAGACAGGTAGCCGAGGACCATGATGATGATGTCGAGGGTATCGGCGTTCTTGAGCAGGTCAACAAACTCGACCCAGCCGTTCTGCAGCCAGCGGACAATGCTGGAGCCGGACTGGATAGCACCGGCGGCCTTCATGATCCACATCTTCTTCTCGCGGCCATGCTCCTCAGTGACGCGGGTAGCAGTGGCATCGTCGTTCTGGGCCGAGGAGCCCTCGGTGGTCTCGTGGAGCGGAATCTCGCGAGCAGCCGAGGTGAACTGGGCGGCATCGTCGTAGTTGACGGCAAAAGCCAGGGAAGTATCCTGCGAGTAGGAGCCGAGCGGGTTGGCAGTCGATGGGAGCGAAGTCACGGAGATGTTGGTCGGGATGGGGACGCTGTCCAGGAGAGGAGCGGTCTTGGGGGCGCTGTCCGAGAAGGACTCGGGGAAGACAAAGGTGAGGAGGGCGAGGTGGTCGGCGGTCTTGGGAACGTCCGAGGAGTCCCAGGGCTGCCACTTCCAGGCGGTATCGGAGCTGACGCGCAGGCTGCGGCTGCCCTCGGACAGAGAAGACCAGTCGGCGCGGCGAACGGAGCGGGTGGCGTCAAAGATGCTCTCTTCCAGCAGGCCCATGTAGGTGGAGCTGGCGAGGACGGCGACGATGACGACGGTGTGGATAGGATGGGACGAGGTGAGGCTGGACAGGAGCTGGAGAATCGGAGTGAGCTTCTTGTTGAGCCACGAGGGAGCAGAGGCCTGGGCGGCAGGCTGCGCGCCGCGGAAGCGGGCGGGCAGGAAAGCCGAGGCGGAGGATATCATGGTGGACATGGCGGCGGTGGTAAAGCGTTGAGGCTATTGGGGATGCATTGGCTGGCAGATGGAGGGGCAAGTCAAACTCTGGAGGGAGAGAAGAGTTAGCATTCGTCGTGGACAGCAAGGTGAGGCTATTCAGAAGTTGGGGATAGTGGTGACATTGGGCATATCTCCAGACGAAATTTTGCCGCAGATGACAAAGTCGGGAAGGGTATGAGGAAGGGACGATGCACAAAGTACAGAGTCCCATGCACGGCAGGAGCAGTGACCAGGAGTCCAAGCACACGCGCATGCAGGACAGGGCCAGCTGCTATGGATAGGGCAACGTACAAAGTGAGATTGTAGGCGGGCAATTGGCCGTTATCGAGAGAGAGAGAAAGACTGCAGCCAGAACAGAAACGGGAGCTAGCGTTGAGGAAAGGCGAGGCTGCAGAGTTTCCAAGTTCCTGGTGCTGGAAGGGGTTAAAAAAAAGGAGAGGAAAGGATGAAGAGAAGAAAAAGAAGGAATGGAAAAGAGAAGGGAACGAAAAGATCCCCAGAAAGGAGAGATAGGGGGAAGAGAAGCACAAGAAAGTGTGGCAACGGTGGAGACGCGTTAGAAAAAGAAGGGCATAGACTGTCGTAGGGGGGGTTGAAGGAAAAAGGAGGTTAAAATGAACCCAAAATGAATGAGGAAGCCGGGCACAGAGCGAAAAGCAGAATGGTGAAAGACGGTGAACAATGGCAGAAAAGGGACCCACTTTGGTGGTCGATCTGTGGAAGGTGCGCTGGTGCGCTAGGACGGGAATTCGAATACACTACACAGTTTGACAGCGAGGAAGGAAAGATCTAGCAAACACAGTGAGAGCTGTGTCAACGATGACAGCTGGATAAATAAGCTGGAGGCGGGTGATCATAACAACCCGAGTAAGAAGGCAAAACAGGATTGAATGTCCAAACAATCGAGTACTCGAGAGGTCCAAGATGTTGAGATTGCCCGTCCCGGTTTGTCTTGCTGCCGGGAGATTTTAGTTAGTTTTAGGGGAGATCATTGAAAGACTGGGCGAGGACCAAAAAAAAAAAAAAAAAAAAAAGACAGGGGTAGCGCGTGTGGGTCTTCTCGACCTCTTTCCTCGGATTCGGTTGGACGGCGAGACAAAAAGCAGGCTGCGACTTCCCGAATTTTGAGTTTTTGAGGACTGGAAAAAAATTAAGTGGATCTCTCCCCATTCGTCCCTCGCAGCTTCCCGCCATCAAATTCCCATCGTCCCTGTTTTCTATTGGCCAGTTGCGTCATTGAACACCGTTGGGATTGGGACGCCCAGGAAGGCACGACACAGTGGTTGCAGGCAGTCAGTTGCAGGCCAGGAAGGCAGTTGCATGCGATGTGCAGAATGTGATTGCGCCCTCGATGCATCTGCATGAAGAGAAACAAACACTGAAAAACCAGACAGAAAACAAAAGTCGGTGAAATCAAAATTCGCGACGATATCGTAAGTTTTTTTTGGTTCCCGATGCGATGCGTTATCGCTGGCATAACCGACCGCCATTTGGATGCGTTGCAAAGAGTCTGTGATTTCATTTTCTAGTTATCCCTTTTCGTGTCTTGATCTTCCTATTAATTTCTCTACCTATTTTCAGCCCTTCTTTTTCTTCCACCCACCTTATTCCCTTTGTTTTCTGTCTCCCTTACATCTGATAAAGAACCTCCCTGGCGACAGCGTGCCGAAGCACGCCTTGTAAAGACGGGCTCGGCCGGGCAAGTCAATCGGTCCAACCGTCTTACTCCATTTTCATTGTTTGCCCAACAAGCATTTGCTATTGTGTGCCCGGTGCCCGCGTTCTGAACTTAGCATTGTTCTTTTTGCCCGTCTTTCGTCAGCTGTCTTGTTCACCAGCCTCTTCAGTGTCTCTCGTGCCCGGAATCGTCATCATCCGAAGGCAGCCAGAAAAAGAGCGCTACTCGACAACACCCTTTTTGCCAACGACGCCAACAACGCGGTCTTGATATTCCGCCGCTTCCGGGTAGGTGTACGTGAATGATGATTCCAGCGCAAGCGTGTGATTTTTTTTGTTCTTACGTCTTCAATGCTATTTTCTTCGCATTTTTCCCATGTTCATAATCGGACATTTACAACGTGTGCCACGTGGAAATCGCATGACAACGACGGTGTTTTGTGAGACATTCCGCCCTGTGACAATGTGCACATCATTGCTTATGTAAACAACAATCATTCGATTGGCTTTGAATTAATGAGAATGACTTTAAGATACTCAAAAAAAACGTACTTGATGCGACACAGGCTGCGAAGCAGGCGATGCAATATCCAGCACGTGACGATCGCGGTCAGTCGCACCTGCCGCGCCGCTGTTCGGCCCGCTAACACAAAGCTCTCAAAGCTATTGCCCCCTGAGCTTCCCCTCCATACCTTATCGGAGGCTGACGTATCTCGTGCATCAATCAACATCCAACTCGTTTGTACTTCATTTCGTCCACGAACTTTACTCATTTGTTCTTCGGTGCCTTCTTTTCAAACTCGCTTTATTCTCTTCATACGTCCACCATGGCCGATAAATTCAGCCCGGCGTTGATCGTCGTCGACCTGCAAGAGGACTTTTGTCCACCAGTGAGTCCATGAATCCACTCGTCCGAAATATCGTCATGAGCGTCCCACTGACCTGCTTAGAACGGCTCTTTGGCCGTCCCCGAGGGCCGCGAGACCGTCGCTGTCGTCAACCAGATGCTCGCCCTCCCCCGGTTTGTCCTCCGCATCGCCACCAAGGACTGGCACCCCCAGGACCACATCTCGTTCGCCTCCAATCACCCGGGCAAACAACCGTTTGTCGATTTCACCACGGTGACCAATCCGCTGAACCCGGACGAGCCGTCCTACCGCACACGCCTGTGGCCGGACCACTGCGTGCAAAACACGCCAGGCGCCGAGCTTGTCCCGGACTTGCAGGTGAAGGGACTGGATAAGATTATTGAAAAGGGCACCAACAAGGACGTCGAAATGTACAGCGCGTTCTACGACCCCTTCACCAACCCGCGGGTGAGCGACAGCGGACTGGTGGGCCTCTTGAAAGAACACAAGGTGACGCATGTCTACGTCGTTGGCCTGGCTGCCGACTATTGTGTGCGGTGCACGGCATTGGACGCACTGAGTGAAGGCTTCGAGACATACATTGTCGAGGAGGGCACGCGGGCCGTGGACGCAGGCGCATGGCCGACCGAACGGGAAAAATTGGTTGCAGCAGGTGTGCACATTGTGCACTTGGGCGGCCCCGAGGTGGCCAGATTGAGTCAATAAGGATGGGGGCGGCAAAGAATAGAAAAGAATAATAAATGTACGACTAAAATCGCGGCCTTGATGCCGATTTATTTACGCAAAATCACGATATCATAAATATCTGCTCTACAATAGCTCGGAAACCAGTATCATCTGCCAAACGCAAGCATGCATGCGCCTTAGCTGAGTTCGCCTTTAGGAAATGCATCCGTGCAAATGGTATCGTGTTATATGGGAGTAGATATTCGTGGGGATAGCGGCCGAATCTGATGAGCAAACCAAATAGCATGGTAAGCTCCAAAGATCGGAAGAGTCGACGACAACGAGCAAACCATCCGTATTCGATCAGCCCGTTGGCAACCAGTTATAGCCATCCCTCTCTGTCTTCTTTATCTCATCTATCTTGATAAGATATTTGGAGATACTGATATCTGGTCAACCCCGGAATTCATAGATAGCGACCAAACGCCCGGGTCCTATCGCTGTTCCTATGGGAAAGGGTAGGCTGTGTGTAGGATGCGGCAGCCACCGAGCACCGGCGCGCCGTTTGCCCAGAACCCAAAAATGGGGGAAACCCAATAGCGAATAAAAGGGTTCTGCGGGGTGCGCCACAAGGTCGCTGCAGGCGAAGAAATGCGGAAGGCGGCAGACGACTGCCGGTGTGAATCATTTTAGTATTTCAGTACGTAACGGTGGTTGTCTTTTCACCGTCTTCTTTCCTTTTGTGTTCTTTTTATTCTCGTCATTAGGTTTGGTGCCGATACAAGTCGACTTCGCTTGTAAGCAGGGCGAACGGCTATCCGGCAGCGGATAAGTGTTATGCGTGCGTCGGGAGAAAGCCGTTGACATAAGAATTACACATGTCAGGTCATGGCGCAGTTGTGAGAAGAAACAATCAAATAACTGTCTGCTTTCAACAGAAGGTGACTTGGTGGGTATTTAAATAAAAAAAGAAAAGAAGGCTTCCGGGAAAGAGTCATGGAAGAAGAAAAAGAAAAGCATGAAAGAGCAAGAAGGGAATAAAAGAAGGTCACCGCTGGCAGCTGCCAGTCAGCAATCACCTTTGCTTGGCTGAAATGGCGACATTTGTATGTGAGTCGACCGGCCGGGCGTCCAGAACCTTTTTGGTCCCAATTTGAAAAGCCCCAGATAGCGTTGTATTCATTTTCAGCGCGTTCCTGGCTCCGACGAGCACCACGACGGTGTACATGTTAGCTTCGTTTTATTTTTCTGCCCTTTGTTGACGGCGTGTCATAAAACCGAGCTCCGAGCAGATGAGACATAGAGAGACAGAAAAAGGCAGAAAGAAGAAAAAAAGGGAGAGCCCAAATGGCAATACAGTTCTAAGAAAAGTAAGTTGAAACTAAAAGAAAGGAGGAAGTAAAGAAGAAAACGAATGGCGTCAGTCGTAGAGTCGCCATGTAGCGATGTCTTCCAACAATCGTTCGTCTCGTGTTATTCAGTGCTGTCCTCTCTTTCTCTTTTTCCTTCCATTCCACCTCATATCATTCGTTCGTCGTCGTCAGCCTCGCGAAATCCTCGGTCGATTCTCGTGAAAAGGACGGCAGCTCGTGTTTTATAATAAGAATGAAAGACATACGATTCTACAAGGCTCCGTCCCGGTCAAGGGACAATTTGAACAAAAACAAACAGTCGGGGACGGAAGTCTTTATGTCAGTAAGTTCAACGACTGCAACAACTGCTGTAACTGCCTGTAATTTGGAGCACTGGACACTGAAAACAGAAGGAGCGGGAACGGATCTGACATCCGCCACGGCGCGGTGGTCGGAACGGAGACGGACTAGCCCAGACAGGCGGGTGGGTTGCTCCTTCCTCTGGTGGTGTTGGGTGGTGTGGGCGTCGGCTGTTTGGGATGGCTTCCTTTTTTGTGCCTATCTTCTCTTCGTCTCGCAGTTTACGTTTTGTTTTTTTTGTTTTTCTCCGCTTCGGCCAAGGCAACAGGGTTCGGGTGCAGGTGCACGTTGGTGCAGTTTTGTTGCTTTTTTATTCACGAGCCAGCACCAAAACAGAGTAGCCTCGTTTTCCGACCGGCCCAAAAAAACCTTATTGTGAGGAGAAGGGGGAGAATGCTACGCATAGAAAATGAAACAAAAAGGAACACCCATAAAAGACGGAGATCCTCCAGGTGTCGCAATTGTTCTGCCGACGCGGGTCTGCACTTTCGCACGGCGCTCTCGTCAGTCGTCACCCACCGGCCGTTTCGCTTTCTTTTGATTCTTTTTTGGGGTCCTTTGACTTCCTTGCGCTCTATTTTCTTATTCTTTTATTCTCGAACTCGTTATTTATATATTGACATCCTGTTCCTGTTTCTTCACTCCCCGTTTAGTCTTCATAAGCGGCTCATCGCATCCCCTTTCCCTTTACGGAAGCCCCATTTCAACGTCACGTCAACAAAGAAAGTTCTATCAAATCAACACAACCTTACAACAAGACTTCACATTGACAAGACACAATTCGCCATGACTATCTCCGGGGACGAAGCCCAGCCGGGCGACAAGGAAATCGAGCAGTCCACCTTCAACAGTGGCAGCCTGTCCGATGGCCCTGCCGAGGGTGCCTTGGCCGCACCAAACGGCGAGAAGTCGGCTACAGATGCGGCTACGGACCCTACCGCTACGGGAGAGGCTGATGTTACCACTGCAGCTCCTGCCGGTGAACCACTCTACGAAGATGGCCGCTCAACTCTTCAGACTGTTCTTATCATGGTCTCGCTCTGCTCCGCACTCTTCCTCGGCGCACTCGACGTCACCATCATCACCGTCGCCATTCCCACCATTGCCGCCGATTTTAAGAGCACTGTCGGCTACACCTGGATCGGTTCTGCTTACCTTTTATCCAACGCTGCCACTGCACCCTCCTGGGGAAAGATCTCCGACATCTGGGGTCGCAAACCTGTCATCCTAGGCGCCGTCGCCATCTTCTGGATCGGGTCCCTGCTTTGTGCTGTTAGCCGCAACATGACCATGCTGATTGTTGCGCGTGCTATCCAGGGCATTGGCAGTGGTGGCATTATTATCCTCGTCAACGTCTGTATTAGCGACCTGTTCTCGATGCGCAAGCGCGGCCAGTACTACGGTTTCACGGGTCTTGTGTGGGCTGTCGCGGGTGGTATTGGCCCAGTTGTTGGCGGTGCTCTCACAGAACACGCCTCGTGGCGCTGGTGCTTCTACATCAACCTACCCATCTCCGGTGCTGGCTTTATTCTGCTCGTGTTTGTACTGAAATTGCACAACCCCAAGACGCCGATGCGCGCAGGCCTTGCTGCCGTCGACTGGCTCGGCAGTTTTGCCGTCAGCGCTGGCACACTTTTGGTGCTGCTCGGTCTGACCTTTGGCGATGTCATGTACCCTTGGAAGTCGGGCGCGGTCATCTCCATGATCATCATTGGTGCTCTCGTGCTCGTGGCCTTTGCCTTTATTGAGGCTCGCATTGCTCGCTATCCCATCATCCCGATGCGTCTTTTCAACTCGCGTGTCGCCGTCGCCTCATTCGTCTGCTGCTTCTTCCACGGCATTGTGTTCGTGTCTGGCAGCTACTACCTCCCGCTCTACTTCCAGGCCGTCCTGGGTGCCACTCCTCTTCTGTCTGGTGTCTACGTTCTGCCCTACTCCATCGGCCTCTCCATCACCAGTGCCGCCGTCGGCATCGCCATCAAAAAGACGGGCAAGTACCTGCCGTTCATCATTGCCGGCTTTGTCTTGTTGACCGCCGGCTTTGCCCTCTTCACCAACCTCGGTGACCACGCCAACTGGGCCAAGATTATCCTGTACCAGATTGTCGCCTCCCTCGGTGTCGGCCCCAACTTCCAGGCTACCCTCCTCTCCCTCCACACCACCGTCGACCGCCGCGACGTCGCCTCGGCCACGGCCACGTTTGGCTTCATCCGCCAAATGTCCACCACCATTTCAGTTGTTATTGGCGGCGTCGTCTTCCAGAACCAGATGCAGCAGCAGCACGACAAGCTCGTGGCCAGCCTTGGCGCTGAGGCGGCCAACATGCTGTCGGGCAGCAATGCCGCGTCCTCTGTCGACGTCGTCGCTTCTTTGTTGTCCGGTCCCGCCCTGCAGACCGCCCGCTCGGCCTACTGGGTCGCCATCCGCACCATGTTCATCATGTATGCGGCACTTGCAGGCGCCGGTCTCATCGCCTCCTTCTTTATCACGCAATCTACCCTAAGCACCGAACACGTTGACCACAAGACGGGTCTCGATGGCATGCGCGGCCGCGAGGATGACGAGAAGGCTGCCAAGAAGGCGAAGCAGACCGATGGTGACGGTGAGACCGGTGTCAAGGTGGAGGCGTAGAAGGCGAGAAGAAGATGAAAGAGAAGGACGAGTGAAAATAAAAGTATATATCCCCATGGACCTAGATTGAGCATCTGTTTGTCTTCTTTTTGTCTTCTTTTTGTCTTCTTTTTGTCTTCTTTTGTTTTCTTTTGTTTTCTTTTGTTTACATTTCTTTGATTTATTCCCTCCGCATGGGTCAGCATGGCATCATACATAGACATAATCAGCATACCAGTACATACAATTAATACAAATTCATATATATCTCAAAATACTATGCGTAGAATGTATATTGCTAAATCTTTACTTCAACAATACAATGTATGGGATTCGATCTTGTTAAAATAGATTTGGCTTGATATTTATTATCATTTTCGTGAAA
>JANSLP010000456.1:0-21567 GCA_029298735.1 Ophiostoma sp. CBS 140.51
GAAGAAGTACACCCAGGGCGAGGCCAGCCGGGCCGGCGCCGATTATGGCAATGCGAGGTTGAGAGGTAGTCATGGTGGTTGTGTGAGAAAAGGAAACTCTATGAGACCGCAATCGAATGTTTGCTGCTCTGTGTTGTGGACAATGCTCCCCGCTCAAGATTTCTTCAGCGAAAAGTGGGGTAAATTATGGTTTGCTGCCCATGCTTGGCCAATGCTCGGCCGATATTCACCCGGGCCAGTAATGGCCCGACGCCCGAAGTCCGACGCTTGGACCTGGGGCAGGATGATAAACATCCCAACGCCCGGTGAAGTCGATGTTGAACTTTCACTCGACTCCAACAGAACAGATATCTTCAATCCATCGCACAATTCAGTCGCCATTTAATATCACGATGGCTGGCGTCCCTGGATTCTCCAACAACACTTTCAAAACACGGTCTGACCTTGTCCGTGCTGCAGAAGCTCTCTTGTTGCCCGTGCAAAAGTACAGCTCACCTGGCGGCGCGCGTGTTCGATTTCGCCCCGCAACGGCTGCGCACTTTGATGATGTTGCAGCACAACTCGAGGGATTTGCACGGCCTCTATGGGCGGTTGCCGGGTTGATGAAATCTGGCGCAGGAGACGAGCTGGACCTTTCTCTTTGGATCAAGGGACTTGAATCTGGCACGGACCCAAGCCACCCAGAGTACTGGGGCAATATTGGCGCCCATGACCAGCGCATGGTAGAGATGGAGTCGATTGCATTCTTTCTTCTGGTGGCACCCGATGCCGTGCTGTCAAAATTAAGTACAACGGCGCAGAGAAATTTGGCTGCTTGGCTGCGACAGATCAACGATCACGAAATTCCACAGAATAACTGGCTGTGGTTCCGCGTCTTTGTCAACCTCGCCCTAGTGCGTGCACTCGGTATCCCACGAAGCGAAGTGCAGTCTATTATCGATGACGCATTCGAGCGTCTCGACTCATACAAGGTGGAGGGTCCTGGCTCTGACGGCTGGTCGACCGACGGGGCATGGACCGAGTTTACCAAGCAGGCCGACTACTACTCTGGCAGTTTTGCCATTCAATTTGCCCAGCTCTTGTTTGTGTCGATTGCAGACGAGAGTGTCGAAGAGGAGGCGAAGCGAGCGGCACATTATCGAGAAGAGGCCAAAGCATTTTCTGCCCAATACTGGCGGTATTTTGATCCTGACGGTAAGCACCCATCCCTTGGTGAACCTTCATCAATTTTGTTTCCATCCACTGATAACTCGTGAAAGGTGCTGCCATCCCGTTTGGCCGGAGTCTGACCTACCGCTTTGCAATGTGCGCTTTCTGGGCAGCCGCTGCTGTGTCTGGCGTGGATCTCGCTGAGCCCGTCGCCGATCTGGGAACCGTCAAGGGTCTTCTGTTCCGCCACTTGCGATGGTGGGCTGACCGTCCCGACATTTTCTCACAGGATGGCGTCGTCAGCATCGGGTTTGGCTATCCGAATCTGTACATGAGCGAGGAGTACAACTCGCCACAGTCGGTCTACTGGTGCCTCAAGGGCTTTGTTGCTCTCTGCCTCCCTGAGAATCATTCTTTCTGGTCCGTCGACGAGAAGCCACATCCGCTTGACCCAGCCACTCGCAGTGACTCTACATCACCGTCGAGCATCGGTGTGCTTTGGCCACCCCACCACATCATCAGCAACACAATCGCACACCATTTCCTCCTATCGGCAGGTCAAATGACACACAAGCCGCACAAAGGACGCGAGGCCAAATATGGTAAGTTTGCCTACTCGTCAGCCTTTGGCTTCAGCGTGCCCACAGGCCAGCCTATGTTGCAGTACATTCCACCGGACAGTACACTGTGTTTGAGCATCGACAACGGCGAGTCGTGGATCCAGCGCCAGGAGCCTGTTGATGTCTCTCTGTCCACAGCGCACATCCGTGGACCTTCCGGAAGTGATGATACCGTCTCAACCCTCGTCAGCACGTGGAAGCCGTACCCGAAGTTGGACTTCCAAATCACCACCACATTGGTCCCGCTCGGCGATCTATTCATGGGATGGCATGTACATGTGCACGAGGTCCGATGGTCGTCTGTGGCTCTCTCAAACAACCCGTTGATCGACGACGTGCTGCAGATTGTTGAGGGTGGCTTTGCCCAGCCTTCTCTGACCGAGGCCAGCTTGCCACTCCCGCAAGTGGTTTCACCGAGTGTGGTCGAAGGTATCCTGAACACCCACAAGGACAGCCTCATGATATCGTCCGCCGGTGCAGTCGGCATCGTCAACATCTCAGATGACAAGAAGGAAGCAGGGGTGGCTGTGAAGAGCCAGTCGTCTGTTCTCAAGGCCGGTCCAAACACGAATCTGCTTTACCCAAAGACCTCGATTCCCATTTTGACTACACACATTCCTGTTGCTTCAACTTCAGGTGATGAATCCGACAGACGTACAGTCACTCTTGTGAGTGCCGTATTTGCAGTTTCAGCATCGTGCCCAGACTGGCGCAATCAGTTTCCGGGTTGGTGGAAGAAAACACCCCGCCTTGAATATAAAGAAGCAGGAAATGAGCGCGTTTTGGCAGTTGTGGAATGGTGACATGTGTCAGACAATTCATTCTCTTAGGTATTCATGTCCCCAGTTACTTTTGAAATTAACTTCAATACTCGCAGACAGAATGATGTCTCAAAATGTTAAGAGTGGGCCACAATGTAGCTTGAGAGAACAAGACCCCAAGCTTTCCATGGGCAATCGCAGACTAAAATGAAATTTTGTTCAATGCAAGCAAACTTTCCTCGACGAACATTGTATTAAAATGCTGTTTTCGCATTCATGTACTTTCAGTTTTCCAATTGGCACAAGCTTCACATAGTCGTTGTATTCTTTACAAAATGTGAATTAGAAGCTGGATGCGCGGATTGCGTGCAGGGTGTTTTACAGCGCACTCGGCGCATATCAACTTACTTTAGTACTCTAAAAGTCAAGTACAAACTCGTAATCTCCGAGACCGTGTAGAGCATGATACAATTGTAACAAATGCTTGGAGTCAGCCAGGAAATACAAATTCCGACAAAATAGAAGAACTCGGCCGTATTTCCGTTTTCCATTGCCAAAAAAAAAATCGAAACGCTTCTAGGTAAACTTGGCCAAAAAAATAAGAATAAGCTTTCTCGTCGATGGCTTGTCATTCCCCGCAAGTTTCTGGCTTGTGCACGGATACCCTGCATTCGGATGGGACGATGTTTTGTTCAGGGCATGCGTTGACAGTCTCGTGGCGAAACATGACAAAGTTGGCTATGAAAAATATCCTCAACGCACAGATGCGCACCGACAGAAAGGATAGCAACGAACCATAATTCTCGTTAGTATTGACTCGCTTACTCTCCACAAGCAGAAAAGTCATGCACGCTCTGATCTTCAAGGTTGCATCGTGGTGGCCGTTTCGTCCCGTGGTGTTTGCGGAGTCTGTCGAACAGCGTTGCAATGGCGGCCCGTGCTCTGTGTTTTTGCAGTGTGCTCCGTACCCACGCCACCAATCCGCGTGGAAGTCTGGATGTAGCGGCATGTGAGCCGTACATCTTGAACCAAAAAGGTGACAAGAGAAATTGTCGGCCGGTCCTCGATTGATTTTCGCCATATTATTGTGTTTGAATAAGTTTGAACGAATCCCCGACAAGGTATTGGGACCTCTTGCTGCGACATCATACCGACAATCTCTCGACAGACATCATAATATGGATATCCCAAACTTCGGCGGCGATACAAGCCAACTGCCTCACAACAGTGCTGGTCCACGGGTGAATGCCACTGACTGGGCACTCGTTGGGCTGGCTGCAGTATTTGTGGCTCTTCGAGTGGGTTGCAAGATACGAGGCCGCAGATCACTATGGTGGGATGACTACGTCCTCATTGCGTCTTTTGTGAGTACCTTGAAACAATCTCAAAAAAATTTAGAAGTCTAACAACCAGATCTTTCTTTTCGTTGCCAGTATTCTAATGTCGGTGATGGTCCACGTTGGCTACGGAAAACACTCGTGGGACGTCACCCTGCCTGATGTTTTGGCTGTGCAGCCACTGGCTCTTACAAGGGCCACATTTGTCGTCACGGCCGCAGTCTGGAGCAAGACCTCGTTTGCCATCACCGTTTACCGACTATCGTCACCCAAAGTCAAGTGGGCATTGATCTTCATTGTCGTGTCGATGAACCTGGCCATGGGCCTTGGCTGTGTCTTTAGTTGGGTCACCTGTAGGCCCATCCGCAAGGCATGGGATCCAGCCGTCGAAGGCACATGCTGGTCGATCCAGACTCTAAACAAATACAGCTTATTCTCGTCGTGTAAGTTTTCTGTTGCTCACCAAGTACCACTCCATTTACTGACTCTTCATTAGCATACTCTGGTGTTATGGACGTGGTTCTTGCCATTATTCCATGGACTCTGCTTTGGAACGTGCAAATGCGTTTGAAAGAGAAAATCGGCGTTTTGGTGGCAATGAGCATGGGAATTCTGTTAGTGAAAAGCTGGCAGCATTTTTATTATCATCCTTACCACATACTGACCTCAGCAGTGCCGGCATCGTCGCCTTTATCAAATGCGCCAAGATCAACAACCTCTCCAGTGGAGACCTTTGTAAGTGGCATACGCTTCTGTCACTGGGGAAGTGGAAAGCTAACTTTGACAGACAACACTGCCCAACTTCTTGTGTGGGACTCGGCCGAGGTGTCAGTCACCATTGTGGCCGCTTCAATCCCAGCTCTGCGTATTCTTATCCGCGAAGTCAACAACTCTGCACGGCAATACTACGCTTCGAGTGGCGCAAGAAACACACGTCAATCTGCATCAAACCCGGGCACTTCTCGACGGGCAACATTTGTAAAGTTGGATGGGTCTACAGATGCTCAGAGCGACAAGAGTATCCTCCACTCTCCAGATGCCATCTGGTACCAGACAGAGATTACAGTCCAGCACACGTCAACGTCCAATGAAAATTGCATTGAGCTCCCTCAAAGAAAGTTGTAGGAAGAGGTAGCCAAGGGTTAATGATGAAACAGTTCACTTTAGCTTTAGAATAAAGATATTTTGTTACTACATCCGGACTCTCCTGTTTAGCATCATTTCTTTGTGACTTCTGAACAGTCCAACTAGTTCTTCACCTCGGCATCACCCATCTCAGCAGCCTCGCTTGTCATTCCAATCACACACATGGGACCAGTGTTTGGCAGTGTCTCGGGAAATCCTTGTTTAGTTACCGAATCACCCTCGACGACATTATCAATGTCCTTCTTCACATCCACGCCGATGGTGTCCTCAAAATCCGAGTCGGTCTGCTCAGTGTCCTTGATACGCTAAATGTAGACGGGCAAAGCTACAAGCAGGCTGCCGGCCATGAGTGCTTAGGATGAGGCAAATATGCTTGCATAGGGCGTCTTGATGGCATCGGGACGAGAGACGACGGCTGCACCGGCTGCATGAATGGACTTGTAGAAGCCTGCATAATATGCCAGCTTCTTGGGGTCGTTGCTCACGGCGCCCATGGTGTAGTACGCACAGCTCTGCCACAGGGCATCCAAAAAACCGTACCACATGTACACATGTAGAGGAACAAGTACCAAAAGTAGTTGTGGTCGTACAGATCCATGAGGGGAGACAGCACGCCGCGGTGGGTCTGCTTGAGAAAGACAATACCGCCGCCCCAAATGACATTGACAAGGACAAACAGCACCACCCAGCCAATAAGGACGCGATGACGACGAGATTTGCGCGAGTGGGATGTGTTGTTGAAATAAATTGCGAGTTGGAAGTGGTCATCACTCCGATACAATGAGAGTGCTTCTTTGAAATATATATAAGTCTCTCTCGACCTGTACAGACGCAATGCTGGTGATAGATGGTTTTTGTCTTGTCGAGCAGGGAGATAACCCGCCATCCATATCTCTGGAGAGAGATTAGCTAGTGCTGTCAAGCGTGATGCACAAGTGCCAATTGGAGTTGGCCTATCTGCAATTCAGCCACGAGATGATGCACCTGCCCACGCGACCTGATCCCTGTTGAATCCCAAAAGTCAATCTGGTTTGTATATCATGCAGTCGACTCAATCTACCGATAACTTCACCTTCTCGGCACCTGGTTGTCCCATGTATCGTGAGCGGGGGACGTCATCGCTAGTCGGTCCCCCACAACTGTTAAAATTGCGTCATAAGGTTTAGCGGGTCGTTTAGCGGACCACTGTCAAAGTGTTGCCAAAATGCACCACTGCGATCGGCGTCCACCCTGGGCAGACACTCCAATCACAGCGCACGAGCGGCAATCAATACGCGAGGTTGATTGTGTCCATCGTTTGATCTTGTATTTTGTGATCTGTAGAGGGCAGACGTTATGTTTTTGAGAAATGGATGAAAACTGTCGAACCTGAAAATGGGAAGCGGACCAGTTGTATGACTTTCCAGATACAGATGTGCCGACCACCGTCCCTGCTTTTGATGACATCCAACAATACAATACTGCATTAAAACCTTGAGACTGAATATATTTTGTTTTATATCAAGAATATACCTGCACGCAGTTCAACCACGACGATAAAATGCAGAATATCCTGCAGCACATGATTTCCGACCCCGAGCTCCTCCATCCTTCGATACACACCAACCTTGTTGCTACTCAAGTGTGCGCCGTGGCTATGGGTCCCAACCCGGTGCTGCGGTACCACAAGGCAAATACCAACTTCCCCGATGAGGCTCGTCAGCCAGTGCACAGCGATGTCCACTATGAGCACCCACGTGCGTGCTTTGCCCTCGCCGTCAACAGGATCCCTGTGGACTGTGACGCCTTCATGGGCAGCAATGAGGTGTGGTTGGAGACCCACAACGTGACATACTCCCGTGATCAGGACGGCGTCCGGGGCATCTTCCCGCACCTTCTGGCCGAGCGCCGCAAGGTTTGTCCGCCCATCCAGCCCTCTCTCAAGCGAGGCAGCATCATCATTCGCGACATGAGGCTGTGGCATGCGGGCATGCCCAACAAGACCGAGGACACGGTGCGTGTGAAGATCAACCTCATCTATTTTGCCAACTGGTATCGCTGCCCGATGCAAATCAAGTTTCCACCGTCGGCCAAGGAGAGAAATGAGGAGCTTGAAAAGCTCAGCGGGACAACTATTGCTGCACAGTATGTAGAGGGTCTGAACCACATGACACTCCGCCACACGCACGACTTTGGCCAAGACGATAAGCGGGAACACTAGGGCAGGAATTTAGAGTAAGAGTTGAGAGAGCCGGAGATGGAAAGATATTTAATATTGATCAATATATATTGTTGAGTGTATTAATTCTAAGCCTCTATGTATAAAGGTTGTACAATTTTAGATGCAGTCAAAGCTGCCAGCACGTGGCCACATATGTGAATATTAGATGGATATGTGACCGTTACCAAGGTGCAAACTTGCAAGTTGGTTTGCCACCGTTTTGTAATGTTCAAAGAGAGGAAATTCATGCCACGTTAGCAGTGTTCTCCTGGTTTGTGACATAGACCTCCTGCTTCTCGGCCCGCATCTCCAGCTCGGTACGGCCAGAGTCGTTTGTGGGCGTCCATTTGCTAAGGGGAATGAACAGCGGTGCCTCCGAGAAGAGGTTGTCCATCTCCTCAATGGGGATGCCAGACGTCTCAGGGAAGAAGGCCCAGAAAACAAAGGCGTTGGACAAGTTGCACACAACATATGAAGGTGAAGATGAAGCGGGAAATGCTGTAGATGGAACACGCGATCATTCTTGTAGGTCAGGTTATTATGCGACATCTTGGTAGGAATAATAGCATGGCCGGCAGCCGACCTACGGCCGTCTGTTAAAAAGAGAGAGCAAAACGGCTAGACCCCCAAAACAATCTCTGCAACGAATCAAATCAATTTCGCGTGCAAGAAGTATCTAAAAGTGGAAAAAGAAGACAGACTTAACCAATCAGAGGACTCCAATAGCAGTAAAACTGGGGTGCGTCAGCCAAATGAACCAATCAGCGCTCTAGAAAGTTCAAAAACCTACGTCTAATCTACAGAGCTAATAATAAGACTGTATTGTGAATAAGAGTGGGTCAAAACAGGACACAAGTGGAGACATAGTGGAGTATTAGGGACCAATGGGAGGGCTCCGCGCAACTTCTTCAGAAGAAGAAAGAAGATAAGAAGCCATATGCTGATAGAGGTGGCTGGAAGCAATGCTCTTAATCACAGCGTGTACGTGCCCTGCGCCATGGACAAATAGCCCTGCTGGAAGACGATGGACCATGGAACGCAGGCGTTAGAGTCGACTGGCTCTAACAATTAATAAACTTGCACAGAAAGCGATGTCGCAGGGCAGCGACGAGACGCAAGTAGAAATGAATCATATGCTACAACTTTTATTGTCTGGCATAGAGAATAGAAAATGGACTAGGAAGCTGCGCACACGGAACATATATATCATATGCGCAGGATCAGGTATCAGACCCCCAGCGGTGACGGGTCCCTGCTAAGGGTCCCTGTGGTCGGGGCTCTGATGACTGCTGTTGCCAGCTCGATTTGGCCAGCTCACTTCCAGAAGCCTAAGCTCCCCACAGCCAGAAATTTTGAAATGAAATTGGGAAAGAAAAAGCAGGACCAAAAGCAGGACCAAAAGCAGGACAAAAAGAAGGACAAAAGAAGAACAAAAAGATCAAGAAGAAGCTGAAACGAGAAAGCAAGGTCAGGAGACACGCAGGATCCACATGAACCCCGCGTGCTGAACATGGACACAAAAAACTAGGACACGCCGCGGCGAGCTTGACTGTGTGACACAGACGAGGACGTTGGGCCGGCCTTAGGCGCCATCGTCGTAACTGTCGTCACTGCTGTTTGTCCGTACACGCGCCCGCTTGGATGAGCCTTGCAAATTTTCGGGGCGCAGTGGCGGAAGAGATGAGCCGACGGATCTCGGCGAAGAGTCGACTGGAGCAGTTTGCATTTGTCGGAGGCGAATGCTTCGTCTCGGTCTCAGGGGAGGCAGAGGCGACGAGCTGGCAGCCGGCCTAGCTGATGGCGAGCCTGCAAGGGGCCACATAGGAGGCGGCGCGACGGGCGATTGGCCTGGCGAGTTCAACGACCCTTGTTGGCGGGCTTGCGGTGTATGAATAGGACTTGACCGAGCAACAACGGGGGACTTAGGTATGGGAACCCTGCTTGGGGAGATGGGCGTAACTATCCGCCGAGCAGGCTGAACTGACCAGAGACTGGACCGCAGAGCCAGAGGGGTGTCAAATTGCACGGAATGCGGCTGGCTTGCTTCAGGAGTTGACGGGCGCTGGACGCTCTTCAGTGTGCCTGGTTGGCTGGAGTCTGGCAGGGGAGTACCGAGTTGAACAATGGGCTCAGCGTACGGCGGACCGAGCAAAGCGTCTGGCGAACTTGAAGATACGCCGGCGGCAACGTAGTCGCTTTGACCCTCGGGAAAAAGATTCAGTGACTCCCGGGAGTCTGGTATCTCCCAGAGCCCTCCAGCCGACTCCTGGGAGTCTGGTATGTCCCAGATCCCTCCAGTCGACTCCTGGGAGTCTGGTATCTCCCGAAGGCGCGCTGCGATTGTCGCGGCATTCAAGGGAGCCAGTGTGTTCTCGATGTCGGCGCCAACGTCACTGGGGCCGGTGTCGGGGCCCTCGCCTCTGTCGTTGTTGTTGCCAACAAAGGACGTATTGGCGCCCTTGCTACTCTCGCCGACTTTGGTCAACCACCCGGCCGATTTCAGCGCCATCTCGCGGCTCTCCCACAAAACAGAAAGCGGTATGTCTGGCTCCGATCCTGGCTCCGATCCTGGCTCAGAGTCGTCGACAGGTGGGGCAGAAGTGAAGGAGGCATCGACTTCTTTCCCTTTCCCCTTTCCCATTCTCCTTAACTCAGTATCTTCATTGCCCTTCTGATGTGGCGAGAACTGCTCGGCAAAATCCTCATTGTCGGAGGAGGGCTGGTCTTCATCCAGGAACGGGCTATATTGGCTCTCCCAGTCTGATTGAGCTTCAAAGTCGTCGGAGTCGACGTCAGAAAGGACAGTTTCGTCATCATCGGCACCGCGGTTGTTGCCCAGTTTGTGAAATTGTCGTCCTGATGTCGGATCGGTTGCATCGTCAAAATTGTCTCGGAGGTGTTCGGGAACCTACAAATTGTGTTAAATCGGAGACGCGCGTCGCCCAGTGGCTATTTACAAAAGCAAAAACAAAAAAAAAGAGCGGGCAGGGGGAAAACTTGAAACTCACAGCAGATAGCGTGATGGATGGATTGAAAACAGAGAGTGGTAGTGAGACGTCCCGAATGAGTTGGACTAACACTTGGTACTTGTTTCCGTCGAAATTGGACTTGAGAAAGTTGGTCGTGCGAGACTCAACAATCATGTTGTTGAGCTTGTCGTTGCGATCTGTCATGGATAGAGGCTCGGCAGGCCAGCCTGAGTGCATCGCACTGCCATGCAGGCGATGAGCAATGGCGAAAGACATAGGGTTGTGTCTATGAATTGTCAATGGCAATGCAAGCAATTCCCGATACTTTGTTCGCCATCCCAGCTTCTGCTCCGCGCTCCAGACTTTGTCGACCAGGTCGCCACTTTGGCGGAGGCAACGGCTGAAAATACATTCCAGAAACAATGTCGTGCGGTTGTCGACAGTGGGATGCAATCCGTTGCAGTTTTTCGTCATATAGTCAAGATGGTAGCGCATCAGGTACCAACACAATCCCCAATTCCACTCCGTTGGCGCGTCGTCGGTGAACATCGGACATCCGTCAACACCACGCTGCAGCAAAACATCAAACTCCGTCTCGAGCTCACGGACAATACCCTGAATGCGGGTGACGGTTGACTCCATGCTTGGCGTGTAGTGAGGCCTGAATCCATCAAAGATCCAAGGGCCGTGCTCAGGCCGAAGCTTGCAACCGAGCCACTCCTCTTTGTCAAGCTGCAGCCGGCGTTGCAACTCGGCAATCTTGTCTGCATCTGCACCGGCATCGTTTGCCTGTGCCTTTCTGATATCAAACTGCAGTTGGGATTTGATCCTCAGCTTCTGCACGATTGCAGCATTGTTGATAATGTCCGCTCTGGCCTTGTCCAGCCCTTCAGCTGAAAGCGAGTTGTCATGGAAAGCGTCAACGCTGTGGACAAACTCCTTCACAAAATGGAGCCAGCCGGGGACAAAGCCGCTCTTTGCGTAATTGAAGGGTAGAGTTGTGAGCACGACGTTGTCTGGTGTGTGCTTCAACAGTAAACACTGGCCATCGGCAATGTGGAGAGCGTATGGGAAAATGGCGTCACCAGACAAACTCTCAACTGTTAAGTTTCGACCTTTGTTGGAATGAGGCAAATGTGTTAGAGCACCACCCCTATAGAAATCTGGGAAGCTGCTCCCATGGATGTATTTGCCAAGCTGGGTCTTCAGGCACTTTTTCATCTCCGCAATCAGCTGTGGCAGTTGAGCTTTCGCACAGCCTTCTTTGACAGCATAGTTTCCGATTCGAAGGACAACACGGTCAAGCTGCCGCCAGACCAAACTCGAGTTTGACCCATCTCTGTGGACACAGTTTGGACAGACTCGGAAGCCTTTCGTCCCTGGGCGAAGATTGACACACAAAGTCGCGTAGCCACAATGGCCACAGTGGTGCAGAACGGTAGCATGTTCGTCGTCGTCGCAATGGCAGATGTTTGTAGACGGGATGCCGTCCATGATGGCTTGCCGGACAGAGAAGGCTCGGCGAGTGGCAGCGAGCCAGGCCTGCTTGACGTCGCCTGTGTCAAGGAAGCTTTCCATCAGCACGTCCGTCACTGGGACCAACCAGGATTTGTCAAGCGTGGGGATGGTGATTGGTGGCAGCGCTCCGCTTTCAATGTCCCGTACAACGGCTTTGGAGGGGTGAACAGATGAAGATGTTGAATTGAGAAAGCAGTGAGACCAATAAAGCGCGGATCCTCTGTAAACTGGAGCCACCCGTGCAGTAATGTATGCCCCCCAGAGGTGGCAGAAGACGCGTGCGACAGTCGGTACTGCTGATGGGTGGTAAACAGATCCTTGTAATTTGACAGTCAAACAACGAAGCAGCTGTTCGGCTTTGTGAAGGCTGGAATCGCGATCGTCGATGTCGTCGGGGATGCCTGTCTCGTGGACGAGCTTGCCGTCGGGCCCGGTCGACACACCAATTGGCAGAATGTGTTGCTGGAATATGTTCTGAAAGCGTGCCCATGTGGGGATATCCGCAGAACAATGCCGGACTTGGTCGCTGGAGAGTCGGTGAGAAGTTGAAAAAGTCTCAAAGTTGGCAGGATTTTTGAACTGGATAGGAGCACGCATGGCAGGAGGTCCCTTTTTGAAAATCCTGTGTCTGGGGCTGATAAACTAGATCAGCCCCCCGAGTTTTCTGATGGAGATCCGGAGCAGCTCGAGAGCGACAGTTCGTTGGCCGTGTGCTTGGGTTTTCTTGGGAACAATCTCGTCGAGTGGCCCGGGCCAACGGTTGACCAATGTAATCAACATCTCACCGACTGCATCGGCCCTTTCCCGGGAGAGCGGCGAGACGTCGTCGAAAAGTAAATCTTCCGGGTAGTCTGTGAGATAATGGAGGCTGTTGCTACTGTCTTTTCCTCCAAAGACCCAGTACTCCTTCGCACGTTTACGTTTTGAGTCCGGGGTCGTGACACGAATATCGAGCTGCAACGGGTGTTAACATCGTACGTCGTACTTTCCTGCACCTTGCGAAAGCATACGAAGCAAACAAGCGACCAGCGGATGGAAACTGGCGGAAATGAGCAAGAGTAGGGTGAGAGAACAACTTACAGTCAAGGAACGCACGGGCTCTTCAAGTAGCTCGTCCTCAACGGTGCGGATTTTGTCCAGGGCAGACTCAGGCAAAAACGCTTCTTTGACCAGCGTCACATTCGGAACGTCGTCCCGAAATTTCACCGCGTCTATCCTTGCCTTGGCGTACTCAAATCGGCGTTGCGCCACTGGCTCAAGATTGTCGCCCTCTGCATTCTTGCCCTGGAGTTGTCGGAATGGCTCGTCGTCTTTCCAGGAGCTCGACGGGCACGTTTTTGAGCTGGGGCTTCTCTGGGCCGCAGCCGGGAAGAAAGTGATTCTGCCGCGCCTTGTATCTGGTTTGACCGGCTGGACTCCTGGGTACAGGGGCTTCCTTCCAGCCGCCGGCGACATAATGTGGCGTCAGCCGCTCTCGGCCGGATGCTTTTGGGTTATGCTGGTGTCGACAATGGGAGTTGTTGAGAGGGGTGGTTGCGGAATGAAGACGGTCGATCGTGGGATCAAAAAAGGGCGAGATTCGACAGTGACTGGGAGAGATGCGTTCGGTAGAGAGATTGACGGAAATAATGAGGTGGGGAGATGGGCAGGTATGAGAAAGGTGTGCGGGACCGTGATGTTGCTCGTCAACAATAGGAGAACAGAAGAAGGCGCTGCAAAATAAAAAAGAAGTCGTCGTGTCAGATTGCGGGGTGCAGAAAAGATCGAGACTGCCCATTTTGTGTGCAAAACAGACAAGGGACAATAGCGGGCCAGAACCAGTCCCCCGCTTTGGCCTTGGTGGGGCGGTTGCGGCGCAACGCCGATGGTACACCGTCCCAGTGTGTTTATCCGCATGTACCGCATATGCCACACAATTCTTCAATTTCCGCTATTTTAACAACTACCGACTGCTCCACCCTGTGAGCCCCAAGGAGCGTACACCACCCCTGCTCTAGTGACTGCTAGACAAGCCCTAAAGCATTCCCTGCAGGCACCCAGCTGGCACTAACCAGCCTGGAACGGCAGATCATCGAAGACCACCCCACCCGCAGTAGAAGATGAACCAAAGTCTCCCCACCTTCACGCCCGCCCTTGCATTTAGCGGCATCCTTTCCACTCCCCCCACGTCTCAGCGAAAACAAAAACAGAACCAAGCAACGATCGATACATGCGTCGTACTCAGTACACCCGGACACCCAACAACAAATCGGCTTGATGCTGCCACCCAGCAAGAAATGGACTCAAGCGTGTTCAACCCCGACAATCCCGGCCTCGACGAGGTAGACGACACCATCGAGATGAACGTGGATGACGATCCCGTTCCGATTCCAACATCGACGGTTGGTGCCGACGGCCAAGGTGTGGCGTGCATTGGCGTGCATTGTGGTCGTCAACATTGCGGGTCCCATGTCTGACAGAATGCCAGTGGAACTGGAAAGCGTGTATTACCACGCTGGTGACCTTTTCGAAGCGAAGATGTACCAAGGTGACGTGACGGCTTTCCCCCTTTCTCCACAGACACGAACGCAACTAACGACTTCGTTCCGCTTTCTAGATGCGAACAAACTATGCGCGTGGATTCTGCAACAACCCGGCGTGCACGACTACTATCGAGCTGGGGCCCACATGATTCTTGCCTACTCTCCCGATGACTTCGTGTTCCATGCCACGCAAGCACTTCGCACCTACAGACGCATGCCCGCCAAAACCGACGCTATGAGAAAACTTCTGGACAATTGCACCAGCAAAGCCACAGTTGCCCTCAAAGAAGCACTGGCATACGAGGCAGAGTTGGCGTCCAACCCTGCTGTCAGCATGCAGCAGAAGGAGAAGGAATACGATGAGTTCGTGCAAGCATTGGAGGACGGCTGGGACACTGGTCACGACGAAAACATGCCTTGCGATGACAGCGAGGACGAGGAGGAGGAAGCGGAGGAAGCGGAGGAGGACATGTTGACAAGTGGATGCCGCGAGGATGCCGAGCACGAAAACAAGGAGGGCGGGGAAACGGGAGGCATGGCCGCGGAAAAGAGCATCTCTACTCGCGTCGCGCCGGTCCTCGTGGGGGACACAATCACCCCGGCCAATTCCCAGGAGAGCGGCTCGCAGTGTTCCCAGCGTGGCCCCCAGTATGGCTGGCAATTACGTGACGACTCGCCGGCGGACTCGCAGTAGAGTCAAAGGGCTACAGGTGCATCCGCTTTCCATGCGGTTTTTGAGCCACTGCCTTTACCAATGTTTAGAGTATTTCTTCATGGCCCCCCCTCTTACCCACGGTAGAAATAATACAATCAAACACCAAAATTAAAAGCAGGTGCCATCTACCCAACCGGCGGAGTGACGTCATGGAGACAGTGAGCAGAGGCTGCACCAAAGATCACTCGAATCCTCGACTGAATCCTCGACTGAATCCTCGACTGAATCCTCAACTGCATCCACTGTCATTTAGTGGCTCGATGGACCACGCTACTACATTCTTTAAAGAATGTAGTAGCGCCAGCCAATGTTCTCCAGGGCAATGGGCGTTACCTGGCTGACGAAAGTGGAAAAGGCAAATGAGGTCATGGTGCAGACAGCCACTGACTTGGAGCGAGAAGAGTTGGAAAAAATCTCACTGGGATAGACCCAGCTGATGGTACCGGCAGTCGAGGCATAGGTGAAGCTGAAGACCCAAGTGACGACGGTGAAGCCCCAGTGGGCCGAGTTGTTGAGCTGGTCGGCGGGGTACTTGACGAGGAGAATGGCGCCAATGATAAACGTGATGGACATGACGATGGAGCCAATAATCAGGGGCCAGCGGCGACCTAGACGGTCGACGAGCAACATGCAGCTGATCTCACCGACAAGGGCGATAATGCTGGAGATACTGTTGATGAGCAGTGAGCGCGATGTACTGAAGCCCATCAGGTCGTAAATTTCCGGCAGGAAGTAGGAAATGGCGCTACCACCTGTAAGCTGAGTAGCTGCCTGGATGGTGATACCAATAGTAAGACGACGGCGATTCGACGCGCTTCCAACCATTTCCTTCCAAGGGTTTCCAATGCTGCGCGCGGCGTCCATGTGTTCGCGGATTTCGGCAATCTGGCCCAGAACGAGAGGATTGGTGATGTCTCCGTGGGCATGCAGGTTCGCCAACGTCTGAAGAGCATCTTCCTGGCGGTCCTTTTGCATCACTGTGATGGGAAAGTTAGATGAGTTCAAAGAGGGAAGATTTGCGATGTATGGTCCAGAGCGATATTGGAAAGGACGAAAAAGGAAAAAGCAAAAGTGGAAAGACCGATGCTCGACGGAACAAAAACAGAAATAGCAAAATGAAAAGATAAAAAAGGAAGCAACGCAAGAACAAAACTCACGATAGCGTGGTGACTCGGGGAACATGTAAATAAAGCAGCCCAGCACCGCTGCCGGCGCGATCTGAAGAGCCAGAGGGAGACGGAAACGGACCTCACCGGTGAGGTGAACCTGGATGAGTTAGATAAAGTAAATAAATTGTTTGCAAACTCGTGATGTAGTGAGTACTTACGTAACAGCCATATCCAACCCATGAAGAGATTCTTTCACCGTTAGCAATCGAAATAAAGCATCAGGGGTGTTAGGTACAAACTTACAGGCCGCCCAGCCCCAAAAAGAGTTGTTGCAAAGCCGTCAGATAACCGCGAACGGATGGGTGAGCAATCTCAGCTTGATACAGAGGCACTATCATGCAGTAGATGCCAATACCACCGCCCGTCACGAAACGGCCACCCATCAGGAAACCATTGTTCTGGCTGCCAGCTTGCAGAGCAGCACCAAAGCAGAAGAGGATGGTGGCTGCGAGGATGGTGCCACGACGGCCAATGGCATCGGCAAGCCAACTGGCAAAAAAGGCACCGCAGAACGCGCCGACGGACAAGAGCGACGTGATCAGGCCTTGCTCGTTTGACGAGGGACTGAAGCCCTTGACACCCTGCAGGGCAGGGAGAATCTCTGCTATGACACCGAGATCATAGCCGAAGGTGAAGGAACCCACGGCGGCAAAGCAGCCAATGAGCCACTGGTAGAGCTTGGGATTCATCGGCATTGTGAATGTCAGTAGACGCACTCGGCGATGGGCGCTGGTATGGGAGGTTAGGTGTCGAAGTTTCGGTAGACAGTTGTCGAGTTATCGATAATGGTTGAAAAGCACGACACAAAATCCGGGAATCGGCCTCCTAGATATAGATTTGCAAAGTCGACTGGCCAGGGACGTCAAGGATCGGCGTCGAGTCAAATAAACGTGGTTCGAGTAGTCTGACGGGTAGAAAGTGCCATGGGAAACGAAGAACCGAAAACGGGAGAAGCAGAAAAGAGAAAGTGAGGCGAGGCAAGGCGAGCCGCAAGAACGGAGAGGAAAGAGTCAAAGGACAGGCCAGGAAAGTGCGAACCACAGCCTCGGGATCAACCGATGTTCCCCGTGGGTGAATGGGGAAAGAAGAAAGTGAGGAAAGTGCGAGTGTGCAGCATGCGGTCTAGACAAAGGATTTGGTCCACCCACAAAGTGCAGAGACCACACTCTGAGCACGCGTGACAGTCTGAGACCCCTTCTTCTGGCCCTCTTTTGATTTTCGATTTTGTTTCCTTATTTTCTGCGTCTCCTCGTTTAGTGTCCAATTCTGGTCGCGATCAGCCGCGACGGTTTTCTGGCTTTTCTGGGGATGCTGACGGCCGGGGAATGGCGCATCCTTTTTGTTGCGGGGGATGACAGGAGACAGACATGGAATACGGGCGTCGAGTCGGTCGTTTCTCACAAGTCGTTGAATCGTTCACAGTCGTTTAAAGTTGCCCGCAGACAAGGCACAGAATTATTAGACGGGGAATAGGGCCAAAAAGAAAAGGAAAAACACCGCCGGAGGACAGCGAAAAAGTTTGCCGTTGAGAAGACCTTGCCCTGAAGTGGCTAGACGTTCGCAAGGGACAGGGAAACCGGGAAGACCAAGGTGGGGTTTGTCGATGCTTGGTTCGCTGGATGGCGTCGGATGGTGTTGAATGGGCTGCTCCCCGAGCACCGACGCTCCCCGATGGCTGCATCAGGCCAAGTGTGTGCTAGAGGTTCGCTGAAAGAGCCAGTAGCAGCGAAAGCCGACAAAGTTCAGTGAACATGAGGAACACTGAAGACCACTGGAATCCTCAGCTGCATCCACTGTCGTTTAGTGGGTTTGGTGGAGATTCCATTGTCCACTAACCCATCTGAGGCCATGTTGGGGAAGGACCGACGCACCCCGCATGGGGAGGTCACAGGAAGGAAAGAGACGAAAAAGTGTGATTGGAGAAGAAATGCATCGGGAAAGGGCATACTCTGTTTCCAGAGGACGATGAGACGGGGAAAATGAAGTTAAATAGAATGGAGTCATTTCTGGGGCAGACTGAGGAAACCATTGTTCACAAATTTGCCGTGCACGAATCGGGAAGATGCCCGCGCGAAGCCATCGCCAAGCCATGGAGAAGCTACCCAAAACGACCCAAAACGACTCGTAGCTATAGCTCCTGTGCGGCCAGGGCCCTCATTTGTGTCGGCACCGACGCTCCCCGACGCCGTCACTTGGCATTTTGCACCCTCACTTACACCAAACTTGCAGTTTTTACACCACATGGCCCAAGAGCTATCCAAAACGGGACAGAAAACGTGTTACGTAGTATCCCACGACGGGAAGCCGACGCGGTCGGTCGGGGAGCTCGTCGTTTGGTCGTTTCTTTCGTTCCTTTTAGGGTTCGTGCCGTGCATGCGGAGAATGCCTTTGGGGAGCATGTACTCGTGTTCTTTTTATCGTAAGAAAATATGTGCTGTCTCGTGTGATGTTATTTCTATTCGATCTCGTTTCCTTCGACCCGACAAAGCTTCTCCTCTTTGCATCTCCTCAACATTGATCGTTTGCATCTCGTTGTCGTTTGTCTTGTTTGTTTGTTTACTTCCGCATCACCTTCTTCTCACCCCTCCTACGATGACCTCATTCACAAAGATTCCCGACGGGGAGACACCCTCGATCGAGGTGACGCTGTCGCGCGTCGTCTCGGACATCAATCCACTAATGTACGGCGGCTTCCTTGAGCACATGGGCCGCTGCATCTACGGCGGCATCTACGACCCGGACAATAAGCACGGCGCCATTGACGAGAACGGCTTCCGCATCGACGTGATTGAGGCATTCAAGGAGCTTCAGATCCCCGTGATCCGCTACCCGGGCGGCAACTTTGTTGCTACCTATCACTGGGAGGACGGTGTCGGTCCACGCGAGCAGCGGCCGCGGCGATGGGACCCCGCGTGGAAGGCGGAGGAGTCGAATCACTTTGGCACAAACGAATTCATGAACTTCTGCGATCTGGTCGGCACAAAGCCGTACCTGGCCCTCAATATGGGCACGGGCACGTTGGACGAGGCGCTCAACTGGGTCGAGTACTGCAACTCCACGCGCAACACGCACTATGCAAACCTGCGTCGTGCCCACGGCCGCGAGGAGCCGTACAATGTCAAGTACTGGGCACTCGGTAACGAGACCTGGGGACCTTGGCAGGTCGAGGAGGACACCAAGGAGAACTACGCAAAGCGAGCCTTGCAATGGGCCAAGGGTAAGTCGATCTTCTTTTTCCTGTGACAATTTTGAAACTCGTCGCTAACAGTGTAGCCCTCAAACTCGCCGACCCCAACATCGAGCTCATCCTCTGCGGCAAGAACGGCTACGACGACTGGGACCGCTACGTCCTCCAAGAGTGCGTGGACCTGGTCGATATGCACTCGATCCACCTCTACACCTACTCGCACGACTTTAAGGAGAATGTCACGGCGCCTCGGGCCGCCGAGCGCGCTATTCAGATTACTGCCTCCCTCGCCGAACTCGCCCTCATCAACAACCCCACCGGCGGCTGGCGCCCCAACGGCTACAAGCCGCCCTCGGCACCGCCCAAGATCTGCTTCGACGAGTGGAACGTGTACGATGACCAGCAGGCGCCCGGCGACGAGGGCGGCGAGCAGGCGTATAACCTGTCGGATGCCCTCGGCGTGGCCGTCTGGCTCAACGTCTTTATCCGCCAGAGCAAGCACATTGGCATGGCCAACTTAGCCCAGAGCGTCAATGTACTTGGCCCCATCAGCACGCGGCGTGACGGCGGTCCTGGTCTCGTGAGACAGACGTTGTGGTGGCCGCTGCTGCTGTTTAGCAAGTACATGCGCGGCAAAACGCTGGGCGTGCACCTGCGGTCGAGCACCTACGAGGGCTCCACCTCCCCTGACTTCATTCGCAAGACTACCCCGACGCCCTGGCTGGATGTGAGCTGTGCCTACGACGAGGAAGCGGGCTTTGTGAACTTGGCCGTGGTCAATGTTAACGACGAGGCAGACATCGCGGCAGATTTGGACTTAAGTGATGCGCTGCCTGCGAAGGAGGTCCAAGTATTTACCGTTGGCGGTGGGGATGTCGATGTCAAGGCCACCAACTTTGACGGCGTTGAGCGCGTCGGTGTTGTGGAGTCGACCTGGACAGCCAGCGCGCAGTACACTTTCCCCAAGCACTCGTTCACGCTGCTACGGTGGTCGGTCAAGGCGTAGGGAGGAGTCGTTCATAGATAATGTTGTTCATTTCTTTTTCTCTTGACTCTGCTGTTTCCACAAATACAAAGTATGTCACGCATGATCTGTATTTTCTGTTGTCAATTTGTCGTAGTCGGTCGTCCTTTTTCCACTTCTCCTCTTTTCAGTGCTTCTTTCTTTGTGTTTTTGGACGCCCACCAAACGCCACAAAATACGCGCATTCTTGGCAGTCTTTTTTTTTCTTCTTCTCCGACGGCCATCCCAGCTAACCAAAACAGCGAAAGCGTGCTGCAAAGGCCCGCCATGAATCCTTTTTCCAACGCCTGTCCAACAGCCAATCGCACGACCACACGGCAATAACAAGGACCGTCCACGCCGTCCAGGGCCAATCTCGCCAGGGCGCACCCACGACAACGCCAAAAACGCTCCAAAACACATTAAAATGCGCCACTGTCGCAATCGACGGACCCCTGTCGGCCCTTCTTCCACGGCGTTTTCCACCACGCTAAATTGAAATTTACTACAGGGTACTAGAGGATACATGTGACGCTGTGACCATGTCAAAAGTCGCATCGTGTTGTGTTCGTCCAAGTTCTCATACATCATGCAAATAAGTGTCGTAAAGGAAACGGACAAAAATGATCCTGTCAACAAAGTGTGCGTGATGCAGTTGCAAGTGGCTGTCAGACACTGCCAGATAAATTATGTGCCAGCTCAAATCAGTCTATGGTGAAAGGACAGAGTCGGTAGCTGCTCCAGAAGCTGTTCTAGCGTTGATGTGAATTTTGCAGTTCGCTTTGTGTTCCTCCAGGTCGATGTCAAACAGCTGCAATAGATGTGTGATGTGTGTTGTTTATGTTTTACTCTTTTCACTTTTGACTTATTCAAGGTATGATCTTATGCTATTATGTTGATGGTTATTTATTATTATTATCCGCCTTTCTCAGTCAGTCCTGACTATTGGCGACTAGCTAGACAGAACCCTCTGGGGAAAAAACTGTCACAGAACTAAGTGGGTGAATGTTCTATTCACCGGTGCGTGTGGTAGGCCACAGGTGGCTACAGTAAAGAAAACAACTAAAGAAAGAAAGAAAATACAACAGATAAAACAAATATGGACATAGGAAATTGTTGCTGTCGTGTCGTTTTACGTGGGTGTCGGTGACCTCTCTAGCTCCTTGGCTAGGCGGTACTCCGGGAGCCTCTCGCTTCGAATAAGCCACCGGAGGAGCGGTCGGGCCGTGAGGCCCGCCTGCAGGCGGTGGTCTAGGTCTGTTGGTGTCTGT